>PVIH01014470.1:23678-53762 GCA_004025045.1 Sigmodon hispidus | reverse complement strand
TTTTTTTTTTTCCTCTGCAACTCCCCATCCCCTCCCTGGGCAGGGAGCATACAGTCCTAAGGTCCCACTGACCCATTAATGCTTAGATCAGTCTCCACCTCTGGCCAAATCCAGTTCTTTCCCCTCTCCCTCAAGAGTGAGTCAGGTGTTCCTCTAGGTGGCGTGGGATCCAAAGGGTCAGTCCAGGGTGTTTCTGATCCCAAGCTGTTCAGTGGTTTGGCTCACTTTTCTAATGGCTAGATGATCCAAAAAGCATGATACCATCATCCTCTTGGCTGCATCTCAGAGTGTGACAGAGGCAGAAAAGGGTCTGGCTATGTAGGGAAGGGTATCTATGAATATATATGGTATTGCTCTATATCAACTAGCAATTTGGTTTTTGTTTATTTAAAGATTTATTTATTTCTTATGTATGCAGTGTTCTTTTTGCATGTATGCCTGTGGGTCAGAAGATGGCACTAGATTTCATTACAGATGGTTGTGAGCCACCATGTTTCTGCTGGGAATTGAACTCAGGACCTGTGGAAGAGCAGCCAGTGTTCTTAACCACTGAGCCATCTCTCCAGTTTAGAAAACTAGCAATTTATAAGGACAAATCCAGCCACACAAGACTTGGTCCACTTCTTTCAGAAAGTATTAAATCTTTTGTGAGTTTGGATCTTTTATGATCCAGCTATGTGAGCTGCCATCTGGATGCTTTAAGAGGAGAGCCTTGTGAAGCAAAGCCCTAATAGGGCTCAGTGGTTAAGAGCACTGGCTGCTTTTCCAGAGGTCCTGAGTTCAGTTTTCAGCAACCACATGGTGGCTCACAACCATCTATAAAATAGGATCTGATGCCCTCTTTTGGCATGCAGGTATACATGCAGAGCACTAATACATAAAATAAAAATAAATGTTAAAAAACTTGAATAACCAGTATAATTTAATAAAATATTACTTTATATTTTAAATATATTGGCAAGGGATATAAATTTGAAAGATGGAAGCATCCCTCTTTTTCTTTTCTTTTCCTTCCCTTCTCTTCTCTTCTGTTCCCCCTTCTCTTCCTCTACCTTCCCCTCTCCCCTTTTCTCCTTCCCACCGTCTCAGTATATTTCTGTTCTTTGACTCCCCTCCCATGTGTGTGTATGTATGTGTGTGTGCATGTGTGTGTATGTGTGTGTATATGTGTGTATGTGTGTGTATATGTGTGTGTATGTGTGTTTATATGTGTGTGTGTATGTGTGTGTATATGTGTGTGTATGTGTGTGTATATGTGTGTATATATGTGTATGTGTGTGTATATGTGTGTATATGTGTGTATGTGTGTGTGTATATGTGCGTGTATGTGTGTTTATATGTGTGTGTATGTGTGTTTATATGTGTGTGTATGTGTGTGTATATGTGTGTGTGTATGTGTATATGTGTGTATGTGTGTGTGTATATGTGTGTATGTGTGTGTATATGTGTGTATGTATGTGTATATGTGTGTGTATGTGTGTGTATGTGTGTGTATATGTGTGTGTATGTGTGTATGTGTGTGTGTATATGTGTGTATGTGTGTTTATATGTGTGTGTATGTGTGTGTATATGTGTGCGTGTGTATGTGTGTGTGTATGTGTGTGTATGTGATGGATTGTTCTGTATGATGTAAATAAAAAACTGTGTTGGCCTATGTAGAGCACCATAGAAGTGGGTGGATAATCAGAGTGCAGGCGGGTAGGAAAAGGGTAGAGTTAGTGAGTCTCCATCTGACCCCTGAAGGAGGAACATGTAGAGGTACGGGGCTGAGCCACAGGCTAAGCCATGTGGTGAGAAGATTAATAGAAATGGGCTGATTTAAGAAGAAAGAGCTAGCTAGTAATGGGCATAAGACATGGGCCAAACAGTTTAAAGGATATAAGCGTGTGATTCATTTCTTTGGGGGACAAAAGCCACGGCGCACGAACCAGGGTCCAACCGCCACCATGTGCCAGGTTACAAAACCTCCCAGCCCCAAACGGGCCTGGAAAAACTTAATACAACAGATGGCTTCCCAATGTTGGGTCGGACACCTGAGAAAAGCCTGAGAAAGTTTAAAAAGCTTAAAGAGCATTCTAGATCACTGAAACAGAGCCAAAAGCGGCTTTCTGAATTGCGTATTTGAATTGATTTAAGTGCAGAGACAGCATGGTGTTCAGGCAGGAATTTAAGAATGGCATGTCTGTGGCACACAGCTTAAACTCATACGTTTCACGACAGGATTGGCACAAGTGTGATTGATTTAAGGTTTCTGCTTATACTGAACAGAAAGGACACAGTTTAAAAAGGTTTTTCTCATAGCAGCATTTCCTGAGTTCGCTCTCTTTGCAGGCCATGGCAGAGTGGCAGCGGGCTTCTCCGCCATATTGAAAAGCTGCCAAGAGGGGCGGAGTCAGTAATTAAAGTGACACTGACCTTTTAAAAGCTCTTTGAGTTAAAAAATGATTAAGAATTCTCAATAAGACAGATTTAGACCCTCAAAACCTCTAAACGGGGTACAATGTATGTAAAACACGCATAAGCTTCAGAGAGAGAAAAAAAAAGAAAAAAGGGGGTAAAGAAATCCTTTAAGAAAGAGAAATAAGGAAATAAAGATAAGAAAGCCACGAAAGATGGTAGATAAACAGGGAGTCTGGATTATGGTTATTGCATTTTGTTTTAATTTTTTAACTTTTAATGAGCTAATTGCAGAGAGACAATTGATTGCTAAGGCTGCTAAGTTAAACCAATACTTATATTTTAAAGATATCTTGACATTGAAATCTGTTTATATGACTATGTTACTTGGGAAAAGAGTTTCTGCTTTTGTCTCCACAGAAGATCAAAACCTGTGGATTGGTTCTAGGCAAATGTGGTTCCATTTTCAAAGGCCACCTGAAATTCTCTGATGAGAAAATCAACTTCCAAGATGGCCAGTTGAGATGATCCAGCTTCAAAATCCCATGAGATTGTCATTGTCCTGTGACAGCAGGAAGTAGTAAAAGAAAGAAAGCTTCATCCAATTCCCAAAAATATTACTTATTAATGTTTGTTTTCATTATAAATGGTTAATGGTCATAGTCAATCTAAAAAAAGGGAGGAGGATATGATATAGGAATGATTAGAAAAGATAAGTGGATTTTGATTCATTGATATAAACTTAAAGTAATTTTGTTATGCTGTATGTATTTTTCTACTCTTGATTAAGGTATGATGCTGATGTAACTCATTTAAAATTGTAATATGTAATTGAGAAATGCAGATTAATAATCATCTATGATAACCAAATTTATAGCCACGTTAGTTAGGTTTTTGTAGGTATACAAAGATATATTTCAATTAGATAGGTAGTCTTCAAACACTTCAAAGACATGCAGAATATGACATTTAAATTATTTTAAGAACTTAAAGACTTTTCTGGACAGCAAGACAGGTCTGTTCCTGGCAGCACCAATGTATTTCAGGAAAATGATGGGTATTGAAGAAACTTCATGTGGAAATTACTTTGTGGCAACAGCCACTGGACAAGAAACTGTTCTGGTATTGACTGCTTGATAGTATTCTGTATAAACTGGACATGCAGGTTCCATAGGAAAGTGACCTCTGAACATTGGCAGAACAAGCCGAGATGGTCCTTCAGGTTCCTGCTTTGCAGAAAACATTGACATGCATCCTTCTGGATACAAGGAGAAGCGACTGCTGGACTGTGTCAGATTTCCTGCATCACTGAAAGGTATGCCAGAGACTTGGACCATATAGGCTGAAGATGGATGCCCCAACGTTATAAAGGAACTTTGGGTGACTGTCCAGGCAGACATGGGTCATCTCTGTCATTTTCTAGACTTTGGAAGTTGCTTGCACTTCCTGTTTATTTGCATAATATTATATCCTTCTGTGGTCTTTGATGTGGTTGAAGGTTTAATAATTGTGGGTATAGTTCTTTTTAGTTTAAAAGGTATATTAGATATGAAACTTTAGGCTCACAATGATAAGGTAGGTAGTAGAATATTCTCTTTAACTTTGTGAATACAAATAAATAGACTGGATATTGTGACTGTAATTCCTGCTTAAGAGCTGTTCTGTTGTAATTTTGCTATATGGAAATTGAACCCTCCCTTTTTTTTTTTAAAGATTTATTTATTTATTATGCATACAGTTTACAGAAGAGGGCACCAGACCTCATCATAGATGTTTGTGAGCCACCATGTGGTTTTGCTGGGAATTGAACTCAGGTCCTCTGGAAGAACAGTCAGTGCTCTTAACCTCTGAGCCATCTCTCCAGCCCCGAACCCTTCCTTTTTTGATTAGACAGAAAAGAGGAAATGTGGTGGAATGTTCTGTATGATGTAAATAAAGAACTGTGTTGGCCTATGTAGAGCACCGTAGAAGTGGGTGGAGAATCAGAGCGCAGGCAGGTAGGAAAAGGGTTGAGTTAAGTCAGTTTCCATCCGACCCCCGAAGGAGGAATATGTAGAGGTATGGGGCTGAGCCATGGGCTAAGCCATGTGGCGGGAAGATTAATAGAAATGGGTTGATTTAAGAAGAAAGAGCTAGCTAGTAATGTGCTTAAGATATGGGCCAAACAGTTTAAAAGATATAAGCATGTGATTCATTTCTTTGGGGTACAAAAGCCACAGTACGTGAACCAGGGTCCATACCGCCGCGCCAGGCACAAACCTCCCGAACCCAAAATGGGCTGGGGAAAAACTTACTACAACATGTGTATATGTGTGTGTATGTATGTGTGTGTGTATATGTGTTTATATGTGTGTGTGTATGTGTGTGTATGTGTGTGTGTGTGTGTGTGTGTGTGCTCATCTTTATTGACCTGGTTGGTCTTAAATTCCTCCTGCTTCAGGCTCCTGAGATCTGTGATTGTAGCTTGTGTACACACTTGCAGTTTCCTTCCTCATTTTAATCAAGCTGCACATCTCCTTTCTGATGGTACTTTGTGGAAACAATTCTATAGTTTTGTCCCTTTGGGTTGACATAGTGTTCTCCTTTTACAGTGAATATTTGATTTCTAATATTAAGGTTATTTCTGCATCAAACTAAAAATTGGAATTTTATGTTCATCCATTTCATATCTTCTTTCCTCTCATTTAATCTTGGGTCATTCCCTAAAGAGTGGCAGAATTACATTACATTTTAAATTTTCTGTATTTCGACAGCTACTTCCTTTTTTATTTTTTATTAATTAATCACTTAATTATTTTCCCCAGCTTGATCACAGTTTCCTTTCTCTCCCTCCTTTTCTCCCACTCTTCCCTGAATCTTTCCTTCCATTTCCTCTCCTTCATCTTCAGAAAACTGAAGACCTCCCAAGTATATCAGCCAGTCATGGGGTATCAATTTGCAGCAAGACCAGGTATTTTGAAAGATCTTTGTAGTAAATTTACTTTTAATCCTGGATATTTAGCAAAAGTTTTAGACAATTGTTAAAGTCCCATTGAAATATGGAGTTTTGTAGTCTTTGAGGTCAGTAAATGAGAATTCTTATGTTAGTTTTCATGCACTAGCCTATGTAAGTTATTTATCTCCACTTTCTCATTTGCAAAATAGGAATCACGTGATTACCTTACAATGCTATTCTCGAGATAACCATTCAATGCTCAATACTCAATGTGAACTAAACACAGTATGGCATACATTATGATTTTAATAATAATATAAAATTTATAAAAGATGAAGAGTTGAATGAAAATCTTTGAGGAGTGAAAAATAATTACAAAAGGCTACCAAATATAAACATATTTATGAACAAAAATCAAGGAAGCAGTCCTCAGAGAATGAAGTGACAGTTCCAGCAGGTTCTCCAGGTTTCCTGAAGATGACACAAGAAGAAATGCCAGAATTTTTCTTCTAGCAGTTAGGGTCAGCTTCACATCCAGCCTGTAGTTGTCTTTTTAATTGTTGTCATTACACAGTGTGACTGTGTGAGTTGGAATAGATGACCTTTCTTAGGCCGTGATAAAAATAGCATTCCCGTGTACTTACATAAGGGGCACAATGTGATGGAGCTGCGGGGGCGGGGTGAGGTGGGAATAGAGGCTTAGCAATGATTTGGACAGCAGGTAGCCTTCCATGCTCGGATCCCCACTGTGCCTTAGCTGATGTTCCTGGCCCTTAGCCTCAGATGACTTCAGTTCTCCAGCTTGCCCAACCACAGGTCTGTAACTGTAAGAGATCTTCCTTTCTGGAAAACAGAGTTTCTTGATATTCTGGAAAAGGAACGCTTGACCAGAGCAGTGTAACTAGTTTGTGTCTCCTCCAGAAGATGAAAATGGAGCTTGCACAGACATCAGGAAGTTTATCTGCCTTGGACATCAAAGATGAGAGAATGTCTGCTTCGCAAGTGGCAACTGTCAGGACAAGAGAAAGTTAAGAGACTGGCTTTAGTGAAGGTTTCCTGTGTCCCCTCTTGCTCTACCCACCTCCTGCAGCTTTTGAGATTATGGTAATGAATTCCTGCCAGTCTGGAAATAGTCATTTGGCTTTTTCTAGGCCCTTGAAGACAGCATGTCTATCCTATTCTTTGCTGTACTCTGTATATTTTAGGTCTCACTAGCATGAGACTGCTGAAAATCAAGAAACTCAGTTTTCTAACTTCTGTCTTCATATCTGTAATGACAAAATCAATAAAACTCAGCAACGTAAGGTATTCCTAGCAAGAATTTGAGGGCCAGAGCACCTGTAGTTGTGAAACACTGTTATGGTAATGCCTGTCCTTTAGATAGAAGCACATTCATCTTTTGACTAAAGTGACCTTGGAGAAATGAGATGGCCCAGGGCCAGCAGAGCATTGCCCTTCCAATAGGAGGGAAGTTGCCTATGCATCCCTAAAAATGACTTCAAACTCGGTGCCTCAACATCCCCTCAGCACTCCTGTCTTCATCTCCCAATGACCACAAATCTATCTTGTGTGAAATATGAGTGTTCACAAGGTGCAGTCTCTTATCTCATGTGTCTGTCTGTCTGTCTAACTCTCTCTCTTTACTATTCCACAACAGAACAGTTGTACCAACTAAAATATTCACCCCTCCATTCATGCTATCTCACTGAAGCTAAACACTCTAGTGATGTCCCTTGGCCATCAATTTTTTTGTCTCTGTATAGTTGATTTTTGTCCTCAAATAATATAAGCAGAATCATATGGCATTCAACATTTTGATACCTGCTCTGTTAAATGTCTTCAGTATTTAATCATGTTGTTGAATGTAGATAGTGTATTCTTTTCTATTGCTAGGTAGTACTCCATCATGCATATAGTATACATAAAACAGCATTAATCTGGTCAGTCATTGAATAGCATCTGTGAACAGGCATGTCTATGCTTTAGCATTAAGATTTTCTTTCTCTAGGACAAATGCCAGGTGTTTTGGTTTGAAATGCCCCTGTAAGTTCCTGTCTCAGAAGTGTGATCATTGCTGGTGTGGTTTGGAAAGGGATTAGATCTAATCAACAGATGAGTCCCTTGATGAATTTATGACACTATTTTTGGTAGGCTGTGAAGGTTGGAAGTGGGTGATTAGAACTGTGTGCCCGGGGCTATACATTGCTCTAGTCTTTCCTGTTTGCCTTTTCTTTCTTCCTGGCTGCTGTGATATGACCACTTGTGCTGTACCACACCTTACATACACTGGGGGGCTGACACCTCTGGAACCGTGAGCCATATAAACTCTTCCACATTTAGGTTGTTTGTAGTAGTGTTTAGGTTACAGAGATAGGAAAATAGCCGATGCAGGGACAGTAGACACCTGGCTCCTGTAGCCATGTAGGTTTTCTAAATCTGATGTTGTTTGCTTTTGTCCTTTTTTGACTCTTTGGGGGCCTGTCACCCAGCTCCTAATAAAATCACACATGGAGGCTCATTCTTAAGTATAAATGCCCGGCCTTAGCTTGACTTGTTTCCTGCTAGTTTTTCTTAAACTTTAAAGTATCCCATCTACCTTTTGCTTCTGGGCTTTTCCTTTTCTGTTTCTGTATACCTTTCTTTGTTTCTTACTCAGTGGGTGGGTTGCTGTGTAGCTGGCTGGCTCCTGTAGTCCTCTTTCTCTGGCTACTTCTTTCCTTCCACATTTCTCCTTCTATTTCTTCTCTCTGCCTGCCAGCCCTGCCCACTTTCTCCTGCCTTGCTGTTGGCCGTTCAGTGCTTTATTAGATCACTGGGCATTTTAGACTGGCAAAGTAACAGCTTCACAGAGTTAAACAAATTCAACATAAACAAAAGTAAGACACCTTAAAATAAAATTCTATAACAATATGTGCATTTCCCCAGGGAATACACCAGAGTTCCTTATCAGCACCTGGTACTGGCAATAGCTTTCATCTCAGCCATACTAATCAGTAAGAAGTGTTATTTGCTATGCTTTTGATTAGATTCCTCAGGATGAATAGTCTCTCTGTCTCTGTTTCTATCTGTCTCTATTGCTCTCTCTCTTTCTCTCTGTCTCTGTATGCGGATGCCATGACATGAATGTGGCAATTGGAGGATAACTTTGGGTACTGGTCCTCTCTTCCATCTTTTTTTGTTTTTTTTTTTTTTTTGTTTGTTTGTTTCCTACATATACCAGACACACTGGCCTGCAGGCTTCCAGGGATTCTCCTGTCTAGGTTCCCCACTTCCCCACAGGAATACTGGGATCACAGAGGATTGTCTTATTCATCTAGCTTTCTGTGAGTTCTGGGGATTTTGAACACAAACTGTTTCTACTCACTGAGTCATTTCCCAGCCCTAATGTTAAATATTTTTGTGGGCTTGTTTACCTTTTGCATGTGATCTTTATGTAAGTTTTTCTGCTTATTTTTAAACTGGGCTTTGACCGTTCTTTCCTCATCAGGACACAGTCTTTGCTGAAAGTCTGATTTTTACCCCGCCCCTACCAGTTGGCATCTCATCCTTTAAGTCTCTGTTACTTGAAAGGGAAAGATTTTGTTTGATGATGCTCAGTTTATGATTTTTTTTCACACTCAGATTATACCTTTTGTGTCACATCTAAAAATAGTTTTTGGGTCATCAAGATTTTTCTCATGTTTCATTCTAAAGACTTTAAAAGATATGATTTACATATATGGCTCATTTTGATTTAAGTTTTGTGAGAGGCATAATATTTAGGTAAGTTTATTTTTTGTTTTATGTGTCATTATTAACGAATTGTGTATGAACTAGCTTTTGAAAGGACTATAATTTTTTACATCGAACTTCCTTTTTACCTATTAACAATCAATTGGGTTTACCTCTAAGGGTTGGTTCTGGAACTCTGTTATTGATCATGAGTTTATTTGCCAATCTTACATTGTCAGAAGTTCTGTAGGCTTATTGAAAAAGACCTCATGGTATGATAACTTTAACCCCACTCTCCGTTCTCAAAATTGTGGTCTCCTTACCTTTCCAGATCACCCTTGAGATCAGCTTGACAAATTCAATGCTACAAACCTCGAGGACTCCATAGGTTCATAAAAATCATTTTCATTTTTGTCTATAATGAATTTTAGTCCTTTCATCCCATAATCCCCCTCAATCTCTACCTTCCCTGAGGCCTTTCTTCTTCCCCACAGGCCTCCCTTCTCTTCTCAGGTGTTTTTGTGTGTGACCCACCAAGTTTATTTAGTGTCTCTTGCCTGAACATCTGTGGGGCATCATTGACAGGAGAATGGGAAATTCATCAATGACTATCCTATTGAAGAAAGTGATGCTCCCTTCCTCAGCAACTATTAGCTGCTGGGAGAATCTCCCAGATTTTATGTGACTTGTGTTAGGAGTCTATATCACTGGGGATTGAGAAGATTTTCAGCACTGGGGACTGACTCTAGGGATACATGCCTGTTAGGCAAGCATTTACCCTGATTGCTGAACTATATCCCTAGACCTCTGCCACTTTACATTTTGAGACAGGATTTCTCTAAGTTGACTCCATTGTCAAACTCATGGCCCTTTTAAGTAGCTAGGATTACAGGCCTGACCACTAGCCATGGTTCCCTATTATTTCTAATGAAAAATGTGTGGTTGTTTAATGTCCAACTCATTGTGATTTAGCGGTAATCATACATTTCCCCCGTTTTGGGGGGGTTCTTTTACGTTTTTGAATTATCTTTGACTCTAGAAACTTTAGTTATGAAGAATTTGGGTGGAGATTTCTTTGGCTGTACCTTTTGGATTTTTGCTTTACACTTGCTTCAAATCCAGTTAACATTACCCTTTGTTTTAGTGAGAGTTTCTATGAAGCAGGAAAGAACTTTTCTATATTATAACTTGTCAGTTATGCAGTAATGTCAGAGCAAGAAGGATGATGCTTGCTGGATTGCTCCTCATAGCTTGCTTAACCCACTATCTTATATAATTCAGAATACTTCTACATCAACTGATGAAGAAAATGCCCCACAGGCATACCAACAGGCTAAACTTATGAGGGCATTTTCTCTACTGAGGATCCCTTTTCTCAGTGAGTTTAGCTTGTACAAAATTGGCAAAAAAACTAACCAGGATACCCTCAGATATATATATATATATATATATATATATATATATATATATATATATAAGGAGAAACTTGAATTAGTCTGGAGTACAGTACTTTATCTATATTCTCATAGTTTTCTTTTTCCAATTAAACAATAAACTCAGTGTGTTTAAATAATAAACAATAAACTGGGGGGAGGCAGGCAGGAGGGTTGTCAAAGGGATGTTTATATTTCAGATCTCTATAACAGCTTGTTTAGATACCTTTAATACTCAGAAACTTGATGATAATTGTCTTTGTGAGTATCAAAACTAAAGATAAAATTAATGCAAATATCTGAAATTAGCTTGAAAATGATGGCCCCGTTTGGCTTTGAAAAACTCTATATGCTTAATAAAGTAAGTTTGTTAAGTATATGTTTGTTGAATTAGTGAATAATCAGTTGATATGGATAAATAAAGAATAAGCTACATTTCATCCTCAAATATGTTAGATTATTTTGTAGTTTTTGTTTTTAATGAACTGTTCTTAGATGGCTAGCCTTTTAAATCATCTTTGATTGGATGAGCCAGGAGATGGTATTTTTGTAATGTTTAAATTTCATTAGAAGCCTTTACATGGGAAATGATTCAAAGATTTCTAGAACAAGAATATGCTTTTCAAATTTATTTGTTTATTTTTATTTTATGTATATGAGCATTTTACCTGCCTTTATATGCAGGTACTGTATATACACTTAATGTTGCAAATGTCAGGACTGGGGGATTGCATCTCCAGTAACTAGAGTTATGGATGGTTGAGACCATATGTGGTTGCTGAGAACTGAATCCAGGTCTTCTGCCAAAGCCACCAGTGTTTTTAACTGCTGATCCATCTCTTTAGCTCCAGAGTCTATTTCTTGATAAATGAACCATTTCACAGTATTGATTTAGCAATACTTACCCTTCCAAGAAACTATTAATGTTAATTAGTACCATTAATTAGGTAAATAATCACATAGCTTTCATAGAAGAACTCTGAAATTTATATGTGCAAACAGAATTATTCATTTCTGTATAATTGGGTGCTAAACACTTGAGTAAATTATATAGTTCTCCCTTGTGGCTTATTGATGGACAGGACATGTGTAGTTCTTTAAATTGTCCAGTCATGTGTTCATTTTAGTTAAATAATAGTGGTTATTAATATTGGTAGGTTTCCCATTTCACAAGAAAGGTTAAAAAATTCACATAGTGACTTATAACATTCTTGTCCTAAAGTTAATATTGCTCCTTGAGACATTGTAAAAATAGTTTTTTCTAGTTTTGACAAGCATCTTCAATGTATAATTAATTAACACAAATGGATGTTATTTAAATATGATTTTTTTTTTATAATTTTGAGTAATTTACTCTCTCAGCTCATCCTTGATGTTTAAAAACCTGAAGTATCTCAGAATTTTTAGCTTTCCATCTTCCAATAAAGCATAAAAGGTTGTGATAACTTTTGGTTTATATTGAAATGAAAAAGATAAATCTTCTTTCATTTGGTCGATAATTTCAACCTTTTGGAAAAGTCAATTGATTTAAAAACCTAAATTTAGTCTCTACCTAATATGTCTGACTTATGAGTAGATTCTGCAGTCAGCAAAAGGTGTTCTTTCTTCCTTGCTGATGTCATTCTATTTTGGAGTTCATGGAAACAAACAGTAAGGGCACATGACTTCATCAAGGATTTAAAATTGTCGACCTGAAATATATATTTTGTAAGTAATAGTAATCGCCATGAAGTATGTGGTTCATTTCTTTTGCAGAGTGATTATCCTGCAGGCAATCTAACAGGAAAAGTAGCACTAAAGAGGCTGGAGTTGTAGCGAGGAGGAGAAACATTTTCATACAGACAAAAAGAATAAAAAAAGAAACTTGATGAATACCTTTTATTGTATCTCCAGGAGTCAAATATTACCAGTTGTGTTTTCTCAAGATTAAAAAAGTAAGTAGAATTAATGAAAAAGTAAAAATTGGGATTTGGGAAGCAGCGAGTATCTCTCTGTCACTCTGTTCTCCTGATTAAGGTTAGCTTGACTTTTTAGCAAAGGTCTTATCTTAGTGTGAAAACACAACAGTGTTGTAGGAGGCTTATCCAATAAGCATTTGTTGAGTGAGTGAATGAATGAACCACACACATTTTGCATAGTGTTTGTGAAGTCAATCTATGCTAAAACACAGATAGTGAATAAATACTATCTTTTAATATGATTATTACTGTTTTCCTTTTCAGAAACATTTGTAAATGATTGGCATGTTTCCATTGCAGTTGTGTAATAATTAAGTGATCACTGTATAAGAGAAGGCAGAATTATTGTAAGAGCCAGAAGAGCAGGGAATTTACTATGTTGCCTAGAAATGTCAGAAGCTATACCCATGAAGTCACACCATCACTATTGCCTAAACATGAGGTGAACAAGAAAACAACAATGGACATGCTAATATGGACTAGGGAAAGCTTATGAGGCTTCAACCCTGCACAGAGAACTACAGGCAGCTAAGCGATGCTGAGAGCAGGAGAAACAGTCTTCCCTAGGGAAGCACACAGCAACTGGTTATACAGTACCAAATGGTCAGCCCTGAAATCATATACAGACAAGTAACTTTATACAGATTGAATAGGTTGCTTTTATGTGCTGAGGCCATAAATTTGAGAGGACAAGGGTGTAGTGGAATTATGGTATGTTGTAAATATTTGTCCTGCCTACTAGTTTAATAAAGATGCTAATTGGCTGAAGGCAGACAGGAATTGTGGGTGGAGCTACCAGACTGGGAAAATCTCAGAGTAGAGCAGACATGACACACAGACACCACAGAGACAGGATGAGAAGATGATAGCAGATGCAGAGGAAAGAAGCTGAAATGCTGCTCTGAGAAGAGGTACCGAGCCACATGGCTGAACAAGATGGGTTGAGTTCAGATGAAGGAGTTAGCAAGTTATATGCCTGTGCCCTAGGTCAATCAGCATAAAATTAATAAAAACATCTGTGTGTTTCAGTGGGACTGTGTGTGTTTCTGTGATTCTGTGGAACTGCCAGACTGCCAGTCAAACCTCTGGTCTAGACCCAAAAGTCCTGGTCAGAAACCAATGACAACAGATGGGGTTGGGGTTGAAGGGAGGAAGGGGAAGAACCAATGATGTAATTATATTATATTATTTTTAAAAAGAGATGTAGTAGACACATTAATCTGGGCACCAATGCAATCAATTAGAGATTGAGTCAGTTTCTAAACTTGAATTCCTCAAGTTAATTTTGGTTTTTTGACTTAAGGAACAATCTTTAATAATTCAGATCAGCATGGGCAAGTAGCAATAAAAAGATCAGCATGGAAGATACCAATAAATCCAGTCCAGAGTCAAAAGTTCAGCAAGTTTGGTCTAGGATAGTTCTCTGAGTCACATCTGTGCAGAAATTCACCAGCTTTATGGTAGGTAAGAGCCCAAGCTGAAGGTATAAACATCCTTGTTTGTGTAAGTATAGATTAATGCATGATTTAGAAAAATACAGGTGACACATTCCAAGTAACACAATAGTCATTTATAGTAAAATTTTTAGTTATAAAGAAACCCAGAGTGTGGGATACCTCAAAGGGTCATTGACTTTAATTTAATGGATCAGCTATATGGGAGATGATAGTCTGAGGCTCAGTGATGAAGGATGAAGAGAGTTCATTTCTTTCAGTAAGCTGTTTAGATGAAGCATGGCTTTTCTTGAAATGCTCATCATGTGATTGGCAGGCTGGGATTGCACTTACCATCTACTTTGAGATGAACTTTACGCATGCGCACTGACAGGAAAAGATTGTGGTTGAAATCAACTTAGAGGGTTAAATAGCCTGTGACATAGACTTGTAATTCCTGTTGTTCCTCTTGAAAATTGTTGACATTCAAGGTGCAAATTCCCTTATCCAAGAAGAAACCTGGATGGATCAAAAGAGGTATGTTAACCAGAGGAAAGGTTAAAACACTGTCATGGGTATTGAGAATCTTCTTAGAGCAGACTGACATGGCCTGTGCAGAGAACATCTTGCCCTGGTGAGAGAGTCTTTTTGATTGCTTTCTGCCATCACTCTGACCACAGAGGGCTCTTGCAAAGTTCCAAAGTAGAGCTAAAGGCATAGAAGGAAGTAAGATGAAACTAATAGTTCTCTGGAAGGAATTCTTTATAAACACATTTCCTTGCTTGGTCTTGTTTCCTGTAGCTCTTACATCCCTGTGTGAATGCTGAAGCATCATGTTCACCACAGTCTGGCTGGCTGTTGATCAGTATCTGTCTGGAGTGAACAGAGCCTTTAAGTAAGGTCAAGGACAGTTTTTAAGATTCTGTGTTGTTTCTCAAAGTGGTCTCAGACATCCAAGGTTCTTTAATGGTTATACAAGTAAACAGTTGCTTCTTTAGATATGGGAATATTATTTCATATTGTAGAAGGTATGTTCCAGCAGGCATCTCTGCCCACAGCTAGTCCAAGTTCTAAGAAAATGGCACTGATGTGGAAAGTGCTGCATCAGAATGGATGAAGAGTATCACATATTCCCAACCTTTTAGTAATTGCAAGTATGAGACTCTGCCCCAAGAAATATTTTAGATAAAAATTAATTATTATACCCAAAATGGTTCATCAGTCTTACTATTTATAACATTGGCTTTGAACTTGTGTCCAATATATCTTTAAAGCCATGTGTACAGTGATTATGGAGTTAGTCGCATTAATAAATGTTTTGTCAATAGACCAAGACATATGTGCAAAAGTATATAAATTTTATTAAAACTAGAAAAATTAACACACTCCATATGTCTACTGCAGTATTTCTTCATCTTTTAGTTACATGATGGTGTTAAAATAAAGATCCACAAATGGAATAGGCAAATAAAAATCTCAATCCATGAGGTACAGTTAATCAGATACTGTGGACTTGAATATCTATGTGTGTTTGCATGTATATATGCATATATATTTGTATGTAGTACATGTGTATATGTGACTTTGTGCTTTTAGAAAGGCCTAAAACTTGTTTAATTAGGATCTTTTATGTTCTTCTGTTTATTAATAAACATTTGTTTTGAAACAGGGTTTCTCTGTTATAATAGTCCTGTCTGTCCTGTAACTAGCAATGTAAAACAGGCTGGCCTCAAACTTACAGAGATTCATTTGTCTCTGTTTCATAAGTGCTGGGATTAAAGGTGTGCCACACCACTTTAAAAACAGTTTAAAAACATTCTTATATTGAAGCTGAGGGTTTTTTTTTTTTTTTTGCATGATCATTTGAGAAGGAATCTTACTGTGCTGCCTCAGAAAAGTCATCATGATGCTCCTGCCTCAGCCTCTTGAGAGTTGGTACTGAAAGTCTGAGCCACTGTGGCTGGCTGGAGGCTGTTTTTTTTTTTTTAAATCATAAATGGATGCTGAATTTCATCAAATGTTTTCCTACATCTCCTGTGATGATTTATAGTTTTTGTGCTTCATTCTGGTAAAGTGATGTATCACATTTTCATTGATTTATATGTGTTAAATGAGCCTCGTCTCTCTGGGATAAATGCCAGTTGATATTGTATTTAAAACAGCATAGTGCTGGCACAAAAAAGCTGATATAAATAAACCAATGGCCAGACAGAAAGACTAGAAATAAACTCATGTATTTATATGCGATTGATTTTTGACAAAGGGGTCATGAACATGCCAGGAGGAAAGAACAGTGTTTAAAGTATCTATATGCAGAATGGAATTGGATCCTTTTTTCAACCCATATATAGAATAAACTCAAAATTTAAAAAGACTTAAATATAATGCCTAAAACTGTAAAACTATAGGAGAAAACTGGGAGGAAAAATCTACAGTATTGGTCTGGGTTGGAAATCTCTGGGTAAGACCTCAGAAGCTCAAAAAATTAAAGGGCAAATAGACAACTGGGATTTTACCAAAGTCAAAGGAGACAGTTAGCAGAGGGGAGTCTACATCCAGGAGGGGCTACAAACAGCTTCTGAAAATGTCTTACTATTTAAAATGTACAAGGCAGCCAGGCAACCAATGACAATAGGATACTCAGGTCAAAAAGACACAAAGGATTCGAGTAGATATTTCCCCCAAAAAGAGAGATGGATGGCTAACAGATGATAAAAAATTGTTGAACATCTCTATTCAGTGAAATGAAAATTAATATCACCATAAATTGTTAAAATAGCTATAATAAAGATAGTAGATAAAAGTTACTGGGAAAGTGGTGGAGAAAATAAAAGCTTATGTGAATTAACACACCAAATTTGGAGAACAAAATGTAAAGTAGTATCCACCCACCTCCCCCCTGCCAAATTACCATCAATTGTCCAAAACATTGAAAGCAGCATACTAAAGTGTTAGTTACATGTTCTCTGCAGCTCTATTCCCAATAGCTAATACATGGAAGCAAAGCCAAAGTCCACTACAGGAGGAATGTATAAGTAATATGGAATAAATACACAATAAAATTTTAGACATACGAAAATATTTTTATAGTTAACATAGGACCCAGGCAACATATGGGATTTATTTATATTAAGGTTTCATTATTTACCAAGTTTTATTTAAAGTTTATCTAAAGTTTGAACTTCAATAAACTTTAATTAAAAACATTCTTTGAGAAATAGTATCAGCACATAGTCCAGAATGCCCTTGAACTTGTGATCCTTTGCTTCAAACTCCTAAGAGTTAGGATTGAGACATGAGTCAAGACACTTTTCCTTTGAAGGTCAAATCTGAGTTACATTGGAAACTGGGACACTCAAGTCGGCCCTTGTGTAGGTAGAAGTTTCTGTTCCACCTAGTCCTGCCAATAATTATTATCTATGTTGAGCCATGTGGCTTGGTACCTTTTCTCAGTATGGCATTTTTATTTTGTTTCCTCTGTGTCCGGCTAGTGGCTTCTGACTCTGCCCTTCCTCTTCACAGCATTTTTAGTTTAGTGGCCTCACTTTCATTTCCTGTCTATACTAGCTACTAGCAAATCAGCATTTTATTAAACCAATTCAGATGACAAATCTTTATAGTGTACAAGAGAATCATTCCACAGCACCCTTAATGAATAAGGAGAGCACCGTTAGTTGAATTGTGTTCTACTGTTTATTGAGTGCAGACTAGGAAGGTAATGGCCTTCTACACTTCTCTGAGTAAATTCTACAAAAATTGTTGAAGATGGAGCCAGTTTCTTCTTGTTGGCTTATAGTAAAATATAACAGGATTGAGCTAGGTTGGGTAAAATACTGTAGCATAGAACCAAAACTTGTTTTTAGCTTACCCAGACTGCAAATATGCTTCAGTTAGAGGTGGTCAGGACTGGAGGCTGTGGCTGAAACACATTTTGTAATGAGAGGATAAGGAAGTCTGAACATTTAATAACAAGGTGGACCCTCTGGTGAGGTTACACATAGATCTCATGGATCCCCAAAGCTGTCTCAGGGGAAGCCAGAAAGAATCCTAAAAGAAGCCCTCTGTCTAATGGAGTGAAGCTGGGACAACAACATCTTGAGGATGTAACCTCATCAGAAACATTGCAATCCCAGATTACAAGAGGAAGAGAGAAATGAAAAGAGCCATCAACCCCCCTCCACAATTCCTACATGTTGGGAGTAGAATGCTAGGTTATTCATTAGGAAAGATGCTCTCCTGTTGATGAGAAAAGACAGATGACTTGAAGGGCAGAACTGTTGGTCTGGACAGTCTTATTTTCAGAAGTTATAACTGTGGGCCCTGAAGGCTGAGCTGTAAGACAGAGGATGATTCCTAGGGATTGGGATATAATGGATTTTTCCCAGTTGAATCTCAGTATACTGGGAATCAGTGAGTCTTCTTTTCATTCCTCCCCAACTTTGGATGGAAATGATAACTTACCATACATCAATTCCAACACTTTATTTTGAGACCATTTAACTTATTTTCTAGTTCTCTAGGCCCAGGGATAGAGAAGAAGAGTTTTGCCCCAGATGGCTTATATCAAGATTATCATCCATGTGTGATTTAGAGAATGAAGTTTAGGTATTTTGAGTTTATGATATTCAGATGAGATCTTTGAATTGCATTGATGCTATAGTGAGATGAGACTTCTGGAGATGTTAAGACTGGGTGAGTATCTTTAGCATGTGGAGTGGGTGTGAAAGTTTAGATGGTCAGAAAGCAGACACTGAAAGGCTGAGTAAGTATTGTTAACATTGCTCATTTCTTAGCCCCGTTCATTTATTAGCCCCTGGAATGTGTGCAGGTTTTGCTTTACAGGGCAAAAAGGCTTTACAGGTGCGGTTATATTGCTCTTGTTAAAATGAACAGATAATTTGGGATTACTCCAATAATCAGGTGTCTTTAAGACAGGAAAGATGTAAGGAGCCAGAGAATAGAGAAGATGTGTGTTGTGGGTCTAAAGAAGACAGAGTCAGGGATGTATGCTGCTTCTGGTAGCTTGAGAAGACACAGACCTTCCTCAAATCTCCCTGAAGACACTCAGTATCTTACTTTGGAATTCTCACTTCTTGAATAAATTTGTGTTGTTTTAATCTCCATTATATCAGTCTAATTCGGCAACATCACCATAGGAATTTAATATACTTAGGGTTCTATATGTAACAATCCTGGTTATAGAGAGAACTGGTCTTAATAGATGCCCATGATGGAGAAGAAGTTTCACCTGCACTCATCCATTCCATTTAAACAACGTCATAAAATAGTGGCCATCTTATGGATAGGGAAAAATCATAGTTCAGAGTTGCTAAGCTAGTCAGAGGGCTTGACAAGTCCCTCTCTTCTTTGCTCTACTTCTTCTGCCTTTTCCTTTCATGTTCATGTTCCAGGTCCTTCTCATCGTTTGACACAGAAGTACTGTCTCGGAAGAATTTCTAGGGCAAACGAGTCCAACACCTGCATCCCTTATGTATGGACCCCTGTGCTTGCTTATGGCCTGGCTTTTACTATCTGGAAACTATTCCACCAAAAACAAATAAGCTTCTAGATAAGTCAATTTTATACTTCAGAAAAATGAGTATCCAAAGACTATGTTTTATGCATCAAATACCTGTGTTTTTTTTAATTGCCAGAATGGTCTAGATTTTATTGTATGCAAGAAAAAAGTCACATGCTATACAACTGAGCCAGAACAAGGAGTTTCCTTAGAGAAATGGTTCTCAACCTGTGGGTCTCGACCTTTTGGGAGTTAGAGGACCCTTTCACAGAGGTTGCCCAAGACTGTGGGAAAACACAGATATTTATATTATGATTCATAGCCGTAGCAAAACTACAGTTGTGAAGTAACAATGAAAATAATTTTATGGTTGAGGGTCACTACAACATGCGGACCTGTATTAAAGGGTCACAGCATTAGGAAGATTGCGAATCATTGCTCGCATTTAGATCAGGAAGAATCTCTGGGCCTCTTGCCTCAGATGATCAAATGAGGTAACAGTTGAAAAAGCTCCGTAGACAGGTTGGGAAGAAGTGAAGTTTAATCTTTATAGGCAGCTTCTTTGTGTATTCTGGAAAAAAAGACTGTAGTCTCTTAGCCTCTGACCTCTGCTAATGAAGAGACTAGTGCTGTGCTTGGCTGAGGATAGTAAAGCAATGCATGTCACTTCTCTTCATTCTCAACCCAAAATCACTCTACCATTTTCTCTTTATGCCTCAGCCTTCTAAAATGCTTTAGGATTATGTTGGGAGAAAATCCTGTAGAAAGCTTCCTTCAAACTGAAGATATTATTTCTTCATGTATCTGTCAGCTGGCCAGGGGACAACATCTGGCAGAACAGCTGGAGGGATGACACATGCAAGCTGGCACTGAGGAGAAGGGCCTCAGTGACTGGTAAATTGGATGCCATACTTGTCAGCGGTGTAAACCTGCTCAAAACTTATTGTCGTCATTCAGTCTGTGATCTTGAGGTCAACTGTTCAACATGGAACAAATACATCTCACAGACATATAGTCCTCCTTCCTCTTTCACTGGCTTTCCACTAAGGAGAGTTTTTTTTTTTATTCCAAATAAAACTGAATTACATATATATTCTTATGATACATGTAATAATATGTATGTATATATAATATAACACATGTATATTTTAAGTGATACAGTGTAAAGGGGCATGAAGAAGTGGAAGCATCGAGCATGCAGCTTGGGTGGTGGGTGCTGCATTTGTTCTGTTATTGAATCAGGAATGCTCTGGTCCCTGAGTAACCCAGAGTCTAATTGTATGTATGGCTGGGTTCTGAGCTTTTGAGGGAGGTCATGAAATTAGGAAGTTTGTGGGTCAAATAGCGTTTTGCTGTTTTGTGATTCAGGTGATATGATTTTGTTGCAATAATAAAATAACTATCCTCAGTGGCAACCTGATGGAGAAAGCAAGCTGTGTGTCTATTAGATGTATTTGTTCTACAGTGAACAGATGACCCCTCAAATCTCAGTCCTTTTATGACAAGAAGTGGTAAATTCTTTTAAAGTCTCTCTAATCATTTATAATAATTCTTAATTTTTTGCTTTCTTTTTTTTATTTGCGGGTTGCAAACTTTCCTTTTTATAATTCTTTTATTATTTCTTTGAGAATTTCATTCAATATATTTGACCATATTCATCTCCATCTTCAGTTCCTCCCAAATCCTCTCCCACTTCCCTACCCACACAACTTCATGTTCCTTTTCTCTTATTTCCATCTCCCATTTTCCCTTCCTTCCAATCTATTCCAGTTTGTGTTGGCTTATTACTCCTGAGTATGGAGCCTGTTCTGGAGTGTGGCCAATATAGCAGATGTCGCACCATTAAAGAAAACTGACTTCCTTTCTCTTATATAACAACCAGATGTCAGTGGTTCCTTAGGTGGAAGTGGGACTTTGTGCCCACATTCCCTCTTCCTCGCTGGCATTTGTCTGGCTTGAGCTTGTGTGGATTCCCTGCATATTGCCACAATCACTGTGAGTTCCCATGCACATCTTTCCTGTTGTGTCTGGGAAATACCATTTCCTTGAAGTCTTCCATTGCCTCTGGATATTAGAGATCCTTCTTTCCTCCTTTCTGCATAGAACCTTGAGGATACAGGTGTGATGCAGACATCCCATTTAGGACTGAATACTCTGAAGTCGTTTTGTTCCTCATTGAATAGTTGCAGGTCTCAGTAAATTGCCATCTGCTACAAGGAGATTCTTAAATGAGAGTGATGTGCTGATGTCTGGATATAGCAACAAGTCATTAGCAGATGCTTTATTGCTGTGTCTATTTAACCGAGTAATATAGATTTTCCTCTAGGCCCATGACTTCTCCAGCCACAGGCTCTTGACCCAGTTGACAATGTCAGGTACAAATTCCATCTGGTGGAGTGTGCCTTTAATACATTTAAAAGAGTGTTGAGTACTTCTATAGTATCCATGCTAGAATACTAGCATTAGTGGAAATATCTGGTTAGGTAGGTTATTATTGGGGCTCTTAAAGCACACATTGGGGTGTAATGACTCCCTTTTGTTGTAGAAAGTTTCCTGGGCCCTCTTGGGCCCAGAGGTTTGGAACCTGGTCCACGGTGGCTTTTTCCCCCCAAAGAAATGAATCAGACACTTATATTAACTTCATACTGTTTGGCCTATGTCTCAAGCACATTATTAGCTAGCTCTTTCATCTTAAATCAACCCATTTCTATTAATCTGCTTGCCACGTGGCCCAGCCCACGTCTCACCTGAAATCATTACATCTTTCTTCTTCAGAGGTCGGATGGAGACTGACTGACTCCACCCTCCTTCTACCTGCCTGTCCTCTGTTTCTCTACCTGCTTCTACGGCGCTCCACATAGGCCAAACCAGTTACTTAATTTGCATTCATACAGAGAACATTTCTGCCACACCCTTTCTTCTCTGGTAGCATAATAGAACGTCCTAGTGCTATAAAAGCTAACCAGTATGACTAAAGCTTCCAGATAGATTTCTTTCCATGTTCTACAGTCAAGTTTAAGATGCTTTCAGCAATGTTTTGCTGGAGGGTGACTAGGGAATTCCAGTGACCAACAACTCAACAAGGTAACTCACTCCTGGCAGTGGGTTTTTTATTTAGTAGCATGTGTCTAGTATTCTGAATTGTGATTTTTTTTTTAAGACAAGGTCTCATGTAGCCAAAATTGATTTCAGACTTGTAGCTGAGGATGGCCTAGAACTCCCTCCCATTCCTCCAACCTTAACCTTTTAAATGCTCATCTTATAGGCGTGTACCACCACATCCCAGCTGTGGTTAATTTTCTCTTATAAAAGTGCTTATAAGAACCACATCATACTTGGAGATGTGGGGATAATTATGGAGTTAATGTTTTCCTTTCTATTGGAACTGTCTGGATAAATGAGAGGTATGGGATTTCCTTCAAATCTGTACTTTGCATAGATACAGTGGGTTTTTTTTGTGAGTCTACATTATTTGTAAAAGACAAAGTTAAGTCTGATTTTTTTTAATGGTCTTGAATTTGTTTTACAATCTATGGAACATCTAAGGCTCCTATAAATATCTGTGCAAACAAACTTTATAAGTTATAACCAATAGCCACAGTTCTAAGCTTCAGGGTGCATGAGATTTATGGTTGGTAGAAGGCAATTGCTTATGGATGGTATGATCATATAGAGAGGGCAATGGGGTGATTTTTATAATCATAGTGTGTTATGTACAAATATAATATTGTCAAATTAAAACACAAGTTTCTGGGCTCCATTCCATAAAGTCAATTTTAGAGGTAGAGATGGATCTTAGCACTTTTTTAAAATAGGAAATCAATGAGTTCAAGATGATTAGTGTTTGGGAGGAAGGCTTGCTTGATCAAGGTAAAGTTTGATATGAGGGAATAAAATACTGTATACAATCCCATTTCTTCAAGAGATGCAACTGATTAGCTATTAAGTTGAGTAGAAGCTCTTTGCTCCAGTTTTCAAATCACAAAACTTGAGAAACAGTATAGTTTAATGGTCACCACAGGCTCTTGTCCCACCATTTACTTGCTATGTGATTTTGAGCTCTGTGCCTCAGTTTCCCCATCTATAAATTAGGCAGACTCACTGCATCTGCTTCAAAGTGTTCCGACCATTAGATAATATTGTCTAACAGTTATGTGGGTTATAATATCTAGGAAATAAACCTGTATAAAGTATTTTAAAACAATTTTCATACATTGATTTATTTACTACAAAATTCTATCTGTAGTTGTTTTTTTTTTCTTTTCTCACTCTTGGACTTTTGGGGGACCTGCTGACCAGCTCCCAAATAATCACACAGAAACTTATTTTTATGAGTGCCTAGCCTTAGCTAGGCTTATTTATAGCCAGCTTTTCTTAAATTGTTCCATCTACATTTTGTCTCTTGGCTTACCTTTCTCTATTTCTGTATATGTTTTCTTTTCTTCTTATTCCATGTCTGGCTGTGTGTCTGTGTGTCTGTGTGTCTGTGTGGCTAAGTGGGTGTCTGGGTGTCTGGGTGTCTGTATGTCTGTGTGGCTAAGTGGGTGTCTGGGTGTCTGTGTGTCTATGTGTCTGTGTGTCTGTGTGGCTAAGTGGGTGTCTGGGTGTCTGGGTGGCTAAGTGTCTGGGTGTCTGGGTGTCTGCATGTTTGAGTGGCTATGTGACTAAGCGTCTGGCCCCTGGCTTGCCCCTCTCCCTCTCCTTTTCTCACTCCTCCCTCTTCTCCTTTTCTCCTTATCTATTCTCTCTGCCTGCCAGCCATGCCTATCCCTCCCCTGCCTAGCTATTGGCTGTTCAGCTCTTTATTGGACCAATCAGATGTTTTAGACAGGCACAGTAACACAGCTTCACAGAGTTAAACAAGGAGAACATAAAGAATGCAACACATCTTTGCATCATTAATTACATGTTCCATAGCATAAACAAATGCAACACATATTCAACTAATATTCCACGGCATCTACTAGATACTGTTGCTTGTTCCTGTTCTGAGAGTAACTTTTCAAAGTCACATGATTAGAGGACAGCAAGGTCACAGTTTGGAGACAGATAGAATGACTCTGTTATCATTTCCCTTGCTACGAAGCAATAAAACTTTAACCCATCATTTTCTTCCTCTCTTACCTGTCTTGAAGTGTGATAGAATGTTTTTTGTATGATGTAAATAAAGTAGCTGTTTTGGCCCATGTATGGCACAATAAAAGTAGATAGAAAATCAGAGGGCAGACAGGTAAAAATGAGTAGAGTTAGTCACTCTTTATCTGACTCTTAAGAGGAACAGACATGTAGAGATATCGACTAGCCAGGTGAGCCAGACTTCATTCCTATGAACTGAAATGTCATTTGGTTAATGAAACCTAATGTATTTTGATGAACAGTGAGGCCAGGATGCACTGTGGCAGACAGAAGTTGCTCCTGGGCAGGTGGCTTCCAGCCCAGCATTCTGGAAGATTCTATAGTGTTAGGTGTCAGAGCCAGGACAATTGTCTATAGCTCTGTTTGTTTCCACCAGTGGGCTTCTTGAGTCAGGGAACTGGACATTTCACCATTGTCTGTTCTACCCCAGTGGGAATGAAACTCTAACCTGCTAATCACAAGCATTCTTTCAGGGATTTTCTTTGGATGCTCTGAAGCTGAAGGTGTAAGACTCAGCAGCATTGAGGAAGCTAGGTCTCCAAACCAGTGTACCACAGATGGGGTAGCTTAAAGGGCAGGCATCTGAGCACAAAAAGATCATTCTAAAGGCTAGAGGTCCAAGATCAAGGTGTTGGCAGGGTTGCTTTCTGATAAACTTTTTTTTTTTGGCTTGGCCTTTATGTATCTGTCTTCTCCATACCTCCATCATGTGTGTGCCTTTGTGTGTGTCTGTGTCCTCATGTCTTCTTAGAAGCATTCCTGTTCCACCCAAATGACCTTCCTTTTACAGGGCCTTTATCCAAATACATCCTGGCATGCTGAGGCTTAGACTTCACGATGCACCTTGGGAGATCACAGTTTAGTTCCCATCATGCACATAAGAGCTGTAGTGGCTGCTAATTAGTGAATGTCAGTAGTGAGTATTTTCTGTTATCACATTTAACAAATAATTTCTTTCCACTTTTTGAGCTACTTACGGATACTGGGTACTGGGACATTCTGTCTTCTCTGTGTCTCTCTAGACTTGTGAAGGTACTGACTATTGTCACGAATCCATTCTTTATCTTTTTACCTGCATGTATGATTTCTGGGAAGCCTGGGCCTTCTGGACTCATGGTTCCTTCTCTGGTCCTGCCTCATTCTCCAACAGTGTTGGTGCTCCTCTGTGGAGGAAAAGTTTCTTCTTAAACACTTGCCTTCAAGAACTGGAGCCCCAGTTTGCTGAGCAGAGCCACGTGCATGTGTGTTTTCTGCTTGCCTGGTTTTCTGTCACCAGATTGCTCTGGGAGCAGTGATGCTCTTAATTAAGCTGAGATCTGAGGTGCTTAAAATGCAAAATTCACAGGCAAGCTGGCTGAACGCCTGAGGCTTGAGAGAGATGCTTTTAATCGTCAGAACTCTAAAGGTGCCACACTGTAAACACTCCCCAATTCTTCCTGAGTTAATTTACAGGACCAAAGATATAGGGCCATTTGAAATGAGGAGGGGAAGCTACACCTTTTGTCTTCCCCAAGCCAGGTGGTAGCTGAAAAATTGTGATATTAAGGAAAAAAAAAAAAAAAAACCATGGAGGATTTTTGTGTACCTGTTCTACCATAGGAAGGTAGCTGCAGTTTAACGAAAAAATGAATACAAGTCTGTGGAGAGAACTCAGCTTGTAAATTGCTTGCTGGGCAAGCATGAAACATGAGTTTGCACCCACATAAAAACTGAACATGGGGTTGTGTGCTAGTAATCCCAGGAATAGGGCTTGTGAGATAAGAGAATCTGGGACTCATCTGCTAGCCAGCCAGGTCAGTCTCTAGGCTCTAGGATCCTAAAGAGATACTGTGTCAAAAACCAAGGTGGTTGGCTCGTGAGGAATGACACCTGACATTGACCTCTGGATTCTACTTCCTCCCTCCTTCCCCCCTCCCCCGCACCCCTTCCTCTCTCTCATATACATAAAGGAATCCCTAAGTCCATCCTAAGATGAGTAACATCAGTTGTGGCTTCCTGACACAACCCTTTCTGTGTAAGCCTCCACTCCAGTCTACTTTGTAGCCAAGCAGGTGTCTACAAAATGTGTGAACCACGCCAGGCCTCTCCTTCTCCCTTGCTCTTCAAGAATGCCACATGTGGCTTCTCACCCATGGTTTCTAGCTACTTTGACATTACTGTTCACAGAACTTTGTTAGAACTCCCAGTTGCCTGAGGTAATTATGCCTTCAGGGATCCACAGCAGAATCTCCAAGTTGAAGGAACTCTATAAGAAAGAAAGGTCACATGGAAGCCCAGGATGTGGGCTGCAACTTGTGGCCTTGTTGGAGTCTGAGGGCCATCCTGCAACTGGGACCATACAGATCCCAGTGGCTTGTACTGCTACCTAGTTCCATAGTGACATCTGAGCCAGAGCTGTAAATGAGGACCATGTCCGGTTCTGTATTGATGTCAATGGCTCTAGTTACCACTGAAGGCCATGCTGATGCTTGAGGTCTAGGCCATCACCTGGGGCTATGTTGGTGTCTGAGGGCTGCACTGTCTCTGAGGCCATGGCCGATCTGAATGGCCTGTGTGGCCACTTGGGGCAATTTTGACATCTAGACCTGACTGCTGCTGCCCAGAACCCTGTCTGGGTTTGTGATCCTATTACAGCTGGGATCTGTGTTGATGTCTGAAGCTCATGTTGTCACAAAAAGGTCACATGGAAGCCCAGGATCTGTGCTGCAACCGGTGACATGTTGGTGTGCTACCACCGAGAGCCATGGTATCCTCTGGCCCTGAACTGCTGCTAAGAACCATTTCTGAGTCCATGGTCCTGCAAAAGCTGAGATCTATATTGATATCTGTGGCCTGTGTTACCACAGAGATCCCAGGAACCATCTATGGTGAAATCAGAGGGCAATGATAAGCTGGTCCAACCCTTTGCAAGCCCTGTTCCTCACTGAATACTGCAGCAAGAGAGCTGGTCCTGACCTCTATGGGAGAGCTACCTTCCTCACTCAGGAGAGATGGCCCCACCCTCTCCAACATGTAGAAGAATTGGCCCTGATGGCATGGGCAAAGAAAAGCTGGCACCATCCTTCGCTTGAAGGGGGCAGCCCCAGTGACCCAGACTAACTAGTTCAGCTTCACTCAGGTCCACATCCAGGCCCTTGCATTGGTCTACCCTAACATCTATCCTATCTATGTCCTGCTGGAGCAAATGATGTGACTGGCCCTGTGGAACCATAGCTGCAGGATCTCTGTGACTGGGGTGGCTGTATGATATCAGAGAGCTGTTTCACTGTGGTTCCAGTGATGATGGTGTACCAGAAATCAGAGGTCTTGAACCCAACCAATGACTCATGGTAATAAAAATTTGCAAGTAAGACTGACTGGACAAAGGGATTGGACACTGAGGCTCTCGATGCCACTGAGATGGATGAAGAGGTGTTGGAGAGACAGGAAAGACAGAGGAGGATCTAATATGCTTCTCTTTTGTTTGTTCTGTTCTGTTTTTAATTTTTAAAATTTTAAAATTTTCTTTTTGGGGATGCTGTGAGTGTGAGGAGTGGATATGGGGGGACTGGGGATGAGTGCAATTGGGGTAGATGATGTGAAAGTCCCAAAGAATCAATAAAAAACTATGTTAAATTAAAAAAGAAGGAGTAGCAAGAATTATGGGTAAAGTAGTGGTGGGCTCAGTTACTTCTAAGCTACCCATTTTTCTCTTGTTCATACTCAACTGGACTGGATTCACTACAGCCTCTGTTTATTCCTGAGGTATTTGTGTAGCTCACTATACCCATGGTTCTCAACTTGTGGGTCATGACCCCTGGGGGAGTCAAATGACCCTTTCACAGGGTTTTGCCCAGGATCATCAGAAAATACAGATATTGACATTAGGATTCATTACAGTAGTAAAATTAGTTATGAAGTAGCAATGAAAATAATTTTATGGTTGGGGTCATCACAACTTGAGGACTGTATTAGGGTTGCAATGTTAGAAAATTTGCAAACCATTGCTTAAGTCTAGATCAAGATGAATTACTGAGTGGGCAAATTACATCTTCTCCCCTCCCTTCCCCTTTTCCTTTCCTTTCTTTTCCTTCCTTCCTTCCTTTCTTTCTTCCTTCCTTCTTTCCTTCCTTCCTACCATCATCTACCTCCCTAACTACCTAGTTTCTTACCTGCTTCTGTTCCCAAAGCAGACAGACTTTGTGTTATAAAAGCCCATTTCAGTGAGCTGCCTGGGCAGTTGTTTGGCTATGGGCTCTGTTTCTCATGCTCTCTTTGAATACAGAACAGTTCATGGCAGCCCTGGATCATGGCTGGAGAGTCGTGGGAGGGGCTGGAAGCCTTTTATCTCCTTCTCTGTCCTGTCTGCATCCTGGATCTGCAAATACTGCTCTGCCAACCTTCCTCATGCTCAGCCCTCAGCCCTGACCAAAAGCCTCCGTTCCACTCGTGTACTTTAGACCAAGCCACCACTTATCTTGGCATGTCCTGGCTGCTGGTGAATTTGGAGTGTGAGTCCCGTGACTGGTTACGGTGGGGATGCAGCTTTTCCGCATTTCTTGGGAACATGACCGTTTGAAAAGAAGCAAATGAATAGAGTTTTATTTCAGAAGCAACATTCATACTACCTAGGAAATCAAGATTCTCCAGGCAGGGCATGAGGAGTGTTATGTACTCTTTGTGTTTCTCTGAAGCAGGATAGAACACAAGCTATTTTCCAGGTTGTTATGGTTTCAGCCCTGAGTTCTGACTAGACCTGCCAGTGGGAGGAGCCTTCTGCTTGTAACTTTGTTTCTCTCTAGTCATGACAGATGCTAACCTGGTAATCTTGACCACGCTCAGCTAAATCATTTTGTAAAATAGATATTGATTGGTTAAAAAAAGTACTTGTCTCTTAGTAGAACTGTTTCTTGATTAAAAACATTAGTGACTGGGGAGGATGGCATGATAAGGAAGGTTGCTTGCTGGGAAAACATGAGGATAAGAGTGCCTGAATTAAAATCTCCAGCATCCAAGCATCATTGTATGTGGAGCTGCAACCTCAGAGCTGTGGTAGTAAAGACAGAAGGATCAATGGATCTTGCTGACACCAGCCTTTTCCCAGGTTCAGTGAAAGGTTCTGTCCCAAGTGAATAATGTGGAGATAAAAAAAAATCAGGGCACTTGATGCCTTCACTGGTCTCTGTGTGGGTGTGCATGGGATGTGTGCATATTCACATACACCACACAAACACACTACCACATGTATAATCATATACACATATACCACACACACACAAACTTCATTGGCTACTTCCCACCCATAAGCACATGTGTTCACACGTGCAAATAAAAACAACAAAAGCTGCTCATTCATTATTCTGTCAGCCAGTCCTGGACTTCCATGCAGGTGATATAGTCAGCCAGGGAGCCACAAAGCCTTCTTTATCCTCACAGTTGGTTGGTTTTTTTGTTTTTTTTTGTTTTTGTTTTTGTTTTTTATTCCAGGACTCTACTTTGGTACAAGCCTGGGTCTTTTCCTGTTTTTTTTTTTTTTTTTTTTTTTTTTTTTTTTTTTTTTTTTTTTTTTTTTTTTTTTTTTTGT
>PVIH01014470.1:0-23578 GCA_004025045.1 Sigmodon hispidus | reverse complement strand
CTGATGACCGAAAGGCTCCTTCACACAGGGGGTTGACCTTTTGAAATTAAGGCTTACTTAACATTAATGAGGTTGTATTCATTAAAAGGTAGATGGTGTTCTGGCAGTTTTCAAAACCAGGCTACTTCATTCCTTGGGGTAGGCCTACTTTCTGGTACTTAAAAATAAGCAATGAGGTGGAAATTTTAGGGTACCTGGAGTCCTAAGGGGCAGTCAAGTTGCATCTAATGATATTTCACCCTCTGTACTGTTTATGTACTTCACATGTTTTTAGTGCCTGTACATTATCTTTCCTTTCTTAATGTGAACAGAGCTTGACCCTCCAAATGGTGAGGCCAGGGTCAGTAAAAAAGGCTTGCTCTATGTGGCTGCTTGTTCAGTGTGCTTCTAGCCTCTGCATGCTGCCCTGAGATACAGACTGTAGATGATGGGGATGGTGTATGGACAATGCCTTCTCATGACTGACTTGGATCTTTCTTTGTTCTTCCAAGGCACGTTAAATAGTAGGCTGCTTCACTTTTCCATGGAGGTTTCTTCTTTTTATTTCCCTCACAGAAAATTTATGAATACCCTATATTTTTGTGATAATGTGAGATTTGTATTTTGGAAGTATGTTAATCATCTCCCTTTAAAAACTTGTTTTTAATTGAAATTGATAACATTACCATCCCTTTCTCCTAGGCTGTCTCAGCTACCCTTTTGCTAGTCCCTTCCATGACCCCCCTCACTCTCAAGTTGGTAGCTTCTTTTTCTTAGCTTATCATTATCACACACATATATTTATATTTTTGTATACACAGTACATAAATACAATTGCTAAGGCTGTTTGTGCTGTTTGTGTGTTTATGGTTTCAGGGCTGAATACCCTGCCCTGGATAATCAATGAGGGGGGTTGGGAGAGTTATTCTCTTCTTCCAGAAGCTATTAGTTGCCAATAGTTCTTTGTCCAGATGTGGGCCCCCTTGGAAATTTCTTCCTTTTACATTGATATGTGATATTGTCATTATTCTGGTCTTGTTTCTGTAGCCATTTTAGAAGAGACAATTCACTGAAGACTTCCTGGTTTTATGTCTTTTACAGTCTTTCCATTTCATCTTTCATGATGTTCCCTGAGTCATAGATGCAGGTGTTGAAGGCTAGCTCAACCTGAGGCTTTCTCTGAGACCCTGATGTGTGGAGAAGAAACAAAGCTCCTCATATAAATCCATATTCTGTAAGTGCAGTGTATGATGTGGTATCTGTATATGTGCACTTTGTGTTTTCTCTCCATGAGGATGGAAACCATATACTTTGTTCCATCAAGCGGATTGTTCTTTAGTGCAAAGTGCTGAGGGTTTAGATGCCTAGGCTTTTCTTTCTCAGCTGTAAATGGGATAAGAGTTAAACTCCCACAGAATAGCCATGAGAATTATGTGAGCTGCTGTATCAGGCAGTTGAAACATAACCTAGCATGCAGTTAATATTTTGTAAGTGAATTAGCAAAACCAAGGGCATACTGTGATAAGAATGTAAATTAGGAATATACATTTCCACCTAGGTAGGGATAAAAATGACCCAGAAATTTGAGCAGGGCCTGGGATATGACTCAGTAAAATGGTGGTTATGGAACCATGAGGACCTAAGTTATACCCTCAGCATTACATAATGTAACCTATAACCACAGTGCTGGAACCTACTGGCAGGTGAGCTGAGCCTAACTGGTGAGCTCTAGGTTTGTTGATTATCTCCTTCCCTTTAAGATCTTGTCTCCCCCTATCAAAGACCCCTTATAGTTTCCCAAATTCTCTAAGTACTCTGCTGGGGGCCATGTGAGTGAGAATATGTCATCACTATTATTCTGGGTCTGAGTGATACCACACTGTATGTTTTCCCTCTTCATACCTGAAAATTTTATCTTTCTTTACAGCTAAATGAAATTGCATTGTTCATATATAATACATTCATCAGTTGATGGGCAGAAAGGCTGACTGCACATCTTAGTTATTATGAATAGAAAAATCAGCAAACTGGAATGAGCATGTATATCTGCAGTAGAAAGAGTTCTTTTAGTATATGCCCAGGAGTGGTATAACTGTGTCATATGGCAGACATTTTTCTCATTTTGAGAGGAACCTCCTTGCTGATTTCTATGGTGGCTGCAGCAGTTTGCAATGCAGGAGAATTCCCTGTTCCACACATCTTTGCCAGCATGTCTCTCTGGATGTGTAGGACTGCAGTATTTGTAAATCCATAGCAGATGTGGCTGCTTGCACAAGACCAAGGCAGTCAGAGCCCTCAGGTGAACTTGTATTATGAAATTCGTATGGATATATAGGATATACAATTATACAATGCATGAAATATCACATGCCAACATGTAAGAAACACTAATATAATTTTACCTTACATAAGAGAGCTTTGCATTACATGTAAGGGATCCTCTGAATATGGTCCCTTCCCCCTCTTTTCCTTTCTGTCTCCCACCCCCTCTCCCCCCCTCCTTTTCCCTGTCCCTTTTCTCATTTTTACTTCCCCCTCCCTTCTCTCCCCGCCCCTTCCTCTTTCTCTCCTCTCCTCCATCCCTATATTATAGCCATTTTGTTCAAGGTTCTCGAATTATCAAACATAAAATATATTTTTAGTCAATAGCATCCACTTTGCCTTATTTACCATTAACCCCATCAGAATATGGAACCATAATATTTTAGTTATGTCTCTCAAAAATTTTATTGTATACATTCTGAATTACTATTCTATTTAAAAAAAAAAAACCTTCGCCATTTCAGGCTTTGACTTCATCACCTTCTTTTGTTTTTAACTCTGGAACAGGTTGAGTACCTGGCAATGTGTTTTTGCTCTCTTTATTGATCATTACCAGCCACTGTTCATGCTCCTCTCGTGCTATGGACACGTTGGTCCAGCTTCTTTGACACTGATGGGTCTCTGTGTGGTCCTGGCTGCAGCATCTTACATATTCTTTGACATGAACTCCCATTTCTACTACTAGTAACCCAGTCTCAGATGTTTTCCACAGCTTCCAGGCCTGGGCTCTGTGAGCAGGTTGTGATTTGGCCTCTAGGAAGGCAGAGAACTGTGACAGAGATACATGACAATGAACTTGTCCTAGTGCTATTTTACCATTTTGTGACCTAACTAATCAAATATCCAATCCCAGAGGAAGCTGTGAGATGAGTCATATCTGTCTGAGTCACTCACCCACTCAGAAACTATTCCATAGGCCAACCATTGTACTGAACACTGGTAATGAATCAGTAATGTCTGGTCTCAGTGTGTCTATGGTTTACTTGGGGGCAGGAATAACTGGGAAGCATATGGTACTGATGCTGTAGAAAAGGGAAGTTTGAGGTGGAAAGGATGAAGGTCAGGGAAATGTTCAGGGAAAGTCACCAGGATTAGAGGTAATGATGGATGTTGTCCTAGTAGAGAAGGCATGGAGGAAATTTCTGCTTAGGGACTGTCCATTGCATAGTCACAAAACCGAAGGTGTTTCCTAGTCAAGGAAGCAGAAAGAAGTTCATCAAGTCCAGGATTAGAGAAAGAGTGAAGCCATAGAAGGAAGCCTGCCTGAGAAGGTCATGAAGGGCCCTTTCTACTATGCTTAGTTACAAAGAACTATAGAGAGCTTTGACAGCAGCAAGAGTAGTGAACACATTCCCCGTGCTTATATGTACAGAGAAGTGAAGAGAACCATGATATGTAAAGGATGATGGATGGTGATCAACACTGGAAGTCAGTATATAAGGTTGTAGAAAGGCACCACAGTAAGGATGGAGAGGAAGAAACAGACATTAGAGCTTTTGTTCTTTCCTTGAAAGGCTGGATCTATTCAGTGACTGAACATAGACACAGAGAGGGGTCAGTAAGGACTCTCCAGCTTCTGGCTCGAGAAAGGCATGGTTTGATGCACATGGGTAGAAGAGAAAGCTGGAGATATAATAGAATGAAAACTGGCTTCCATTTTAGATGTGTAGTGTCAGAATTTCTTGTGGTCTAGCTTTAAGAGATGTTCATAACTCCAATCAACTGAATCACAGGAGTGTGAAACATAGACCAAAGTGGAGATAGTACACTAGGTGTATTGATGCCTTGAGAGGAAGTGAGAGAACTCAGGGGCCCTGCGGGAACAATTGATGTAATTGTTTTGTGTCAGATTCAAGTAATCTTTATAACATTTAGGAGATCATTACAAACACATTGACAAATAAAAGAGGCCCTTTTTCATCAACCTGTTTTAAATTTCCCCTCAGAATGTGTAGGCTGAGGTGACAGATAACATTCAAGGTCCCTTCCCACACGGTAATGTTTCTGAGGTCCTGTGAACAGGGGGTGTTGTAAAGCAAAGCTCTGTCTTACTGTTTTAGCAGTAGGCCAGCACAGATCGGAGCTGATATTGCCATGTTCTCTCCCCTCCCACCTTAGCCTTCACTGAATTTGGAAATCTTTTGTTATCTGGGTCAAGGACTTGAGAAGAAAAGACTCCACAGCTTGCTACATAACAGCATGATCAGATGGTTGCATTAGCCCCCCTAAACCACTCACCCAAAGGAAGTAGAAGATCAACACAAAGAAAGTTCTCCTCAGCAGATGGTTCTCTATTTTTTTCCCATGTCCTTTATACTAAGCCACCACAATCATTTTGAAACCAAATCAGAACTCTTAGTAAGTAGGTGAGTGGCATCGACTACTTCTATTGTCCTTGCTCTTCAGTTCCTCCCTCTCAGAACTAAATTCTTCAGGGGAAGAATAAGATATCCTCAGTGTTTTAGTTTCTTATTTGTTTGCAGTCTGGTAAGAGTCCTGTAAGTCCAGGGCTGACCACTTGCAATTGGACAAATGATTGGGATTGGGTGTTTTCCCAGGGAAGGTCATTTCTCCTGGCCTCAGTGTTCCCGTGTTCATAGTTCTTCATCTAGTATTGAGGCCCCTTTCTCATTAGCATGTCCATTGATGGTGTCATTGTTCAGGTCTTGCTTAGGCATCCATACTGATATGTATACATGTAAGTTACAACAATTAAAGAAAAGGAAGCTATGAGTTTGAGAGAGTTCAAGGCAACAAGGTGAACAGGAAGGGTTGGAGGGAGGAACAAGAAGAGGAGGAAATGATATGATTATAATTTCAAAGGTAGAAGTATTGGAAATTTAAAAAGCAAACCAATGGTTCATCATCAAATGAGAAGATAAATAAAATATAATGTGTCCACAAGACAGTGTAATTTTAGCCTTACAAAGGAAATTCTCATACAAACCACAGCATGAATGGTCCTCAAAGTTGAATAAACCATTCACAAAAGAACACATTGCATGCCTCTTCTCATACTTGTGCCTAAAGTAAGTAGTGTTGCAATGACATGAGTGCAATAGTGATTAGCAGAGGCTGAGGGGAATTGAGAGCCAGCCTGGGTTACAGAGTTAGTCTCTGTCTGAAAATTGTAAAGAAAAAGTATGTAAAGGCAGCAGAGTGATCAACAAGGGCATAAATCCCTAGGAAAATGTTTAGGAGACAGCACAGGAAGACTTCTTCCATGCTAGCGATCAAAGGTCTAAAACTCAAGCAAAATTTAAAGTCAGCTTAAAAATCAACTACAAATGCATTTGTAAGTGATAAAACTCAATATTGCAAAAAAAAATGGTGTTTTTTTTTCACTACTGTGATCTAGCAGACATGTAAAATTGAACATATGACAGGACTCTCTCTATGTGGCTCAACAATTCTATGTATCTGGAATTTATTTCCAAGAAATAGTCTTTTAAAAAAGGGAAATATGTGGAGATTTCAGTGCAGTGCTTGGAAGAGCCATAGGAAGCATTAAAAGTCCCAGAATGGATCCAAATTTGATCTTTGCAACTTATGAGACTTGATCCAACATAATGTTAAAAATGTTGTTTTAACCATAAAGATTATATGGAAACAGTGAAACTGGTTGATAATAAGAAGAAAAATGGCATGGAGCACATAGAGATAAATCTACAATGAAATGAAATTCCCCTTAGTTTAGAACAGGACTGCAACCTGACAAGTTCCTAATGAACTGAAAATATTGGAAGTCACAAGTGCATGATTTCTCATCTTACCTACAGAGTGTGCTAGCTCGTCACAGGGCACACTATAGTAAAGTTTCAGTTGCTTTCCTGTCCTTTGACTGTGTTGCCTGTGAGCTGTGCTTCACTGACACTGCACAGCGAAACAAGGCAAAGTCAGTGCCTTAGTTAGGGTTTCTATTGCCATGAAGACTCATCATGACTATGGCATATTTTTACAAAGGTGAGCATTTAATTGAGGTGGTAGCTTACTATTGCAAAAAATACTCAGCTGATATATATATATATATGTATATATATATATGATCTGGTAATATTTAATATTCCAAAAACACTTATGATACAAAGGAGATTTGGAGGGGAAGAAAAGAAGGAAGAGGCACACAAGGGAATGCGATAGACCTTCTTCCCTAAGTATGCTGGGGGTCAAAAGGGGTGAGTCATCAACTCCTCCTGGGGTCTCCCCAGCTGGCCACACCCTGATTGGATTCAGTTCCTTAACATTTACCCAGGTCAGTCTGGAACTGACCCTTGACCTGGGTAAATTCTGATTTCCTGCTACAGCTTATAGTTTCAGAATTATAGTCCATTGACATCATAGCAGGAGCATGGGTGGCTGGGAGTATCTCGGCATGCAGGCAGACATGGTAGTAGAGAAGTAGCAGAGTATCCTATATCATGACCTACAGGCAACAGGAAATAAACAGAGATTCTGGGTATCACTTGAGCAAAGGAGATCTCAAAACCCACCCCCACAGTGACACACTTTATCTTACAAGGCCCTATCTACTCCAGCAAAGCCACACTTTCTAATAATGCCACTCCCTTTGAGGACCGTTTTCTTTCAAACTACCTTGCCTTGCTGAATTAGTTTGTTAGGGCTACCATCAAAGTACAAACTGTCGATGGCTTATATGAAGGCTGGCTATCATGAGATTGGCTTGTTTGCCTGTGAAATGTGAAATATCCCATATGGTGCCATCTGCAAACTGGTGAACTGGGTAATGTGATGTCATGATTCACTCACTGTCCAAAGGCTGGAGAACCAGAGATGACTAAATATCTACCCAAGTTCAAAAGCTCCAGAACTCAGGACACTGATATCCAAGGACATGGATGGGACAGAGAGCAAATGTATGCTGCACTGCTTTTTTGCCCTGGTCAGGCCCTCAGTGGGTTAGATGAGCCTACTCACATGGGTGGGTACAACTTTCCTGATACATTTCCTGTGTAATGGAACAAGATTACACATGAGATTACACATCATTCACCTGGACAAACATTTTAATAAAACCAATACAGGCTGAACATGTAGCCAAGGGAGCAAATAACAAGGTCTCATATTCAATTCCAGAAATGAAGATAAGCCTTAGTACTATTATCTGAGAAGTAGCAGATAACAAAAGAAACGTAATGAACTGAAACACAGACCTAATAGCAACCTCCATTGCCTTTGGCCTAGGCATTATAGCAGCATTTAATTTTAACATGCTTCAGTCTCATCTCTAGTCAGATGGTGGACTTTTCCTTTGGGGAAGAAAATTGCTGCTGAGCTTGGCAGGGCTGGTATTGTTTTGCTTTATTTTATTTCCAGTATTATGTGCTTGGAGACAAAGTCACTTTTAGATTCTCCATTCTCTCTCCTTCCCCCCCTCCTCTTTTCTCTTCCTCTCCTCTTTCTCTCCTCCTTCCCTCATAGTCTTTTAATCTCCACAATGTGCAGGCTATATTTTCCTGCTTATGGATGCAGAAACTTCTTTCAGATCTTCTAGCCTGTGAAGGATGCTGCATATGACAAGGAGCATAAACTTTGAAGCCCCTTAGGCATTGAATGAAGCTATTTCTGAAGTAGGCGCTAAGATCCTTATCAACACGTCAAAGTTTGCTCCTCCTTCATTGTGAATTGATTGTTTTCCTTACATATTCTGGAAGTTTTAGCTGTCATTATAAAAACATATCCAGAGTTGCCAAGTGTTTTGTGCAGATGCTATTAAACATGTTATTTGTTTATTTAATCTTTTACTCTCACAGACAGTATGCCTGTCTTTATCTTCTGAGCTTTCAGGATATTCCAGACACAGCCCGAGGCCTTTAGAGATAAGAATACAGAGGGCTTCCAATGTAGCTCAGTAGATACAGTGCCTGCCTAGTGTGCAGGACACTGAATTTCCACCACGTGGGCAGGGTGTGGTGGTAGAAGTCTATAATCCTGGCACAGTGAGATAGAGACAGGAGGATCCAACATCCAAGGTCAACCACATAGCAAAGTCAATGCCAGTCTTTTTGCTACAGGAGACACTGTTTCAAAAGGAACAGTTACTCTTTGCCTTTGAGAATTCAGACTCCAGAGGGATGGAAGGAAGGATCTGGAGACAGAGTCAAAAGTAGGTGATTCTAAAATACTGTAAATGTTTAAGAGAGAAGTAACAAATGATGGTGATATTTTAATACTATAAATGGAGTTGGAGAAGAATGTTAGGTTTGATGAGACAGAGTGTTACACAAATCCTAACTGGTCTTATAATAAAAACCTAGAGCCAGATATTGCAGTAAAGCTGAAAGATCAGAGAAGCAGAGGGGCAAGGTACTAGAGAAACTTCTTATCACTTCTGAATCTTCAGTCTCCGATCCTGTCTCCATGAATCCTTAGACTGAATTCCTCTGAGTCCTTAGCCTAAAGGGAAGGGAAAGGAGCTAAACTCCTGTCTGCTCCCACCTTATATTTGTCTTCGTCCAGCCATATCACTTCCTCTCTCAACCTTCCTAGTGCTAGGATTAAAGGCCCATGTGCTTCCTAAGTACTGGAAGCAAAGGCATGAGATCCCAAGTGCTGGAATTAAAGGTGTGTACCATCGCTTGGCTCTGTTTCTCTTTTATACTGGATTAATCTTGTGTAGTCCAGAGTAGCCTTGAAATCACAGAGATCTCTGCCACCACTGCCTGACCTTTGTGGCTGGCTCTGCCCTCTGATCTTCAGGCAAGCTTTATTTGTCAGATCACAAAAGGTAAATCACCACAATGGAGTTTAATTACTCATTATATACATGTTAGAATGGACCTAACCTGAGCTACCAGCTTATTTTTATGATAATTATGGCCTAATGTTCAGGCAATATGAAATTGGACCAATATCCAAACCTGGTTAATAATTTGATCCTTTATATTTAAGTGTGGTGATTAATGTTTATAAATCTAACTTTAATTTATAGATGGTAAAAATTTAGATGCAAGATTTTGTCCCTTTGAAGCCACACATCAAATGTTCAAGAATAAAACTATTATCAGAATATTAAGACAATATTAAATATACAAATGAACTGGGGATATTGTAACTTGTTAAAACGGAAAAGCTGGGGAGGAAGTGTTAGTAAATTAACATTAAATTATAAGGAATTTATACCCCTTAAGCAAGACAAATTACTTAGGCGGCTTTGAGTCTGTGAGCCCCAAGTGGAGATTGGGGGGGGGGATTTCATCCAGACAAATCAGGCATGATAAAGTGTTGGCTGTCTTGGGGGAAGCACTGGAAAGATGTATTGTCTTAGATATAAAAGGGAATGAGCTACAATGAGCTCCTATAGTCTCAAGAGGATACAGAGGACACTAGGAACAAGAACTTCTAAGGTGTTCTCTAAGGGAAGGGTGGGTGTGTTTCATAGTCATTGTCCTCACTGTCTTCCATGAAGATAATAGGTATGAGTAGTGATTTGATTTTGAGTAAATTTCTTTTGAGATAGGGTCTTGTGTAGCCCACGATGGACTTGAACTTGGTATGTTGCCATAGACGACCCTGAACTTCAATGTTCTTGGGTGCTGGATTTGCAGTTTATCATTATAGCAGGATTGTGAGGTTCTGGGCATCAGACTCGGAGATTTTTGTACACAAGGTTAGCACCACTACCAAATGAACTACATTTCTACCCTTGAAAAAATTTTTGAAATGCTCTTTTAAACCTGCAATTGAAAAGCGTCTGCCAGTCATTTCTTCTACATTCTAGAAATTTCTGAGGAAGTATAGGTGTCTCTGGAAGCATGAGTTATTCGCAAAATCCACAGTTATAAGCAGTAATTATTATCTTTAAGGGCAGCTGTACTCCCATTCAGTAGAAAATGTCTTTAAGTTCACCTTTGAATTGATCTAGTGGCATCCAGAGATGCCTAGGTTTTCTTTTACCTTTCAAGGAAAGTCTCAGATAGGAAAAGTAATTTCTATTTTAGTGAAAGCTCTGGAAATAGGCAACCATACAGGATAGTGTGGAACAGGGGTTGTTGAGGGGACTCTAGCCCTAGCTTGCTTTGTATTTGATTTCTGTGGGCAATGAACATCATCCCTATGTAACAGACTAATTCTGTATTTGTTTACTCAAGCTACTCTGAAGCTGATTGGATGTTGGTAAAATATTTTGGGCACCTTGGAAAAGTGGCATTGTTTGTGTTCAAAACATTACTAAATGTGTTGTTTGCCAAATACTTCAGAGAAAGGTTCAGCTGACTTCCTTTGGTTTGCTGATTTAGAAGCTTTTTCTTCAAAGTAGAAGTGATGATTCTTTTGCTTAAATGTAGCACTGGGCACAGATACAAATTTCTAGCATATTCTTGGCTTCTAATGCTCTGCATCAGCCATTCAGCAATTTGGCATTCTTGTTGTTGATTTTGTTTTCCCCCTAATGCAATATGTTATTTGTTAAGCATTTTCTTTTCCTGCTAGTAAAATATAGTTACTTTTAGGAGGGTTTCTGCTACTGGAGCTTAAAAGAATCTAGCTTCACTAACAGCTAGGGAGATGGAAGGGAAGAACTGATACTATGAATTTTGATAAATACTAGTTGTAAACAAAGCAGAGAGCAAACAAATAAGAGAATTTTAGTTCCCAACTCTGGGAATGTTATATACACTTTTCTTGTACCTATATTTAGTAGTGTGATAGATGAGTAAGTTTTTGCTATACTACACACTGCAGGACATAACATCTTTTCTCTTTCCTTCTCCATTCTTCTATTTCTTTGGTTCACAAATGATCTGCAAATATTAAGCACTTAGTGATTTCATTTAGATAGTGCTATTCTCATTTAGCTTTAAAGTGGGGAAATTCAGAACTCTCTAATATCTGGCTAGACTCAATCACTATTTAACATTTTGTGTGTATTAACCTTATAATATACTAAAGAAGTAGATTTCTACATTGATCATAAAATTTATAAGAATTGACAGTGGTGAAAATGTCATAAGATACATGAAATATGTACTGAGGAGTGATTTTTTTCTTTTTTTAGCTATTAACTGCCATACTCTCCTCAGGAATGGGTGGGGCCTAGAAATCACCTACCCCGTCTCTGCAAGGATTTTGGTTGGTTTGGTTTCACAGCTATTGTGAGTGTAGGAGTGTGACAGCCCTGTCCTGTCCAGAAGGCAACATTTACTCCTTCCATGTCTCAGCTCTTCCACTCTTTCTATACCCTTTTCTGCAACATTTCCCCTTTTCTGCAACATTTCCTGAGCTATGGCAGGTGCTTACTTGCATTGATATGTATACTTCAGTTATGGCTGAGAACCCTGTCCCTTATTCTTATCATTCTGAGATTTGACAATATAACCATTTAACAAAGTAATAATAGCAAGTTATATGTGTTTCTGGGGTACTGAGAGATTTGGAGGATGTAATAGTAGTGAATATGTTATATTCCAGTGTATACATGTATGAGATTCTCAAAGGAAAATATAAGCAAGTAGATCCTGTAGTCATAAGTTTCTGGCTCATCCAGCCCCAAGATTTGGACCTGCAGCCCTCCTACTGCTTAGCCCCAAATAACCACACAAAGGCTTATATTAATTACAAACTGATTGGCTTATGGCTTAGGCTCATTGCCAGCTAGCTCTTTCAACTTAACTCAGTTCATTCCTATTATTCTATGCCTTGCCACATGGCTAGTGGCATTACCTGTGTTCCATTACATGTTGTTCCTTTGGCAACAATTCTCAGCATCTCTCTGACTCTGCCCTCCCTCTCCTTTACCTATGATTGGAATCCCCACCTACCTTTAGTGCTTCACCATAGACCAAAATACTTCCTTTATTATCCAGTGGTAATTCACAGAATACAGAGAGACATCCCACATCACTATCCAGAAATAAATTAATATATCCTAGTTAGATAAGTATAACAGTGATAGCATGGTATAAAAGAATGTTTTAAATGCCCAGTACTAATGGGTAAAAATAATTTTTCTATTGTTGTAGGATACAGGTAGCAGTTTTGTCTATTTTGAGATAATAGCATATTTTCACCACCATTCTTGGTACACTTGCTCATCTGTTCTAACCAGCTTCCTGACTGAATATTACCTTCCGAAAGTTGAAATATATAACTTCAAATAACCTTTCAAACTCCTACCCACATATAGATGGTCACTCCTAGATATTGTTTAAAACAGTGATCCTGTTCTCTAAATATTACCAGTTTAAAAATCCCAATTGCTCTCTAAAATTATGACTTTCAGGATCGCATTCAAGAAATGTTGTGTTTGGCAAGTTAAGCCTTTCCATTTTGTAATCTCCAAAGTATATACTCAAAATGCATTCATAATTTATTGACATGCAGTGTTGTTTAGGGCTTATGGCAGATAAAAAGTCTTTTAAAAGATTTAAGAGAGACTTTGATTAACTTAGAAGAATCAGAATATATATACATATATATATATATATATACTACATTCTTCATGTTGACTTCTAATATGTACATGATCAGATACCAAAATAACTGTTTGCAGCCTCGAGACACAAAATGCCACAAAGTAGGATGAGAAGCAATGCCTGTTGGAATTTAGAGGTGACCTGTGTAGTGTAATGTGAGAGTTCTCATTCTCAGACTGCCTTTCCAAAAAAGAGGTGTGTGCATGGGAACCCTTCCAGATAGCATAAGGTGAACAAAGGTGAGCAAGGCTTATAGAGTGGCCAGGAGGAAGGAACTTCTTCAGATGGATGGGTAGAGGCAGGAATGGTAGTACACAGCACACACTACAGAGCACACAACATACAACAACACTACAGAGCACACAGCACACACTGCATAGTGCACAGCACACAGGAAAATGTTAGAAGTGAAACCACACATGGGCACTTTGCTGAGAAGGGCATCAGTTATGTGAACTTGGGGGAGTATCTGTATTTGAATGCTAGAGGATCTTAGCATTGATTTCATATAAGTCAATGTGTGCCATCAAATATATCAATTGAAGAAGGAAAGAATTTTTATTATTAACATCAAACATGGAATATCAGTTGTCTTTTCACCTTTGTAGTTCAAAAGATGCCCAATGCTGTATGTTTTCCGGATTGTATCTCTGGTAGGCATCACAGTTTGAGACAGTGCATATTTTACTACAATCTCTATCAGGTTAGCATAATGAAGCTAATGAGAATGCTGGCACACATGATGCACTAGAGATTCATCAGATCTAAGAAGATATTCACTAATTTCTATTAAGTTAGGGACAACATCATGATTATCACTCTGACACTGGCCTTGATTAGGAGCAGTGTTGGTAAAATATCCTGGAAGTGCTTTATCTAAAGGTATTGCCTAAGTCCATTAACTCATTAATTTATTAATGCACAAATCAACTGTTTATGGTTTGTTCCAATATCTGTGAATATGCCCTAACTAAGTTCTTTCTTAAATATTAATGATTTGTCATTTAATTATTTGTCAAATCAAATTTGGTAGTCTACTACAAAATGTAGGCTTAATCCTTAGAGATAATATCAGCCCTTGAATAGTAGCAGAGAGACAGAGGGTCTAGTGACTTACAAGAAATCTAAAGAAAGATTTGCTGGCAACTGATGCTTACTTAGTGCATTTTTGAGGGAGTGTCTGGCTGCCTGCCAGCATTCTGTGTTCATCTCTGAATTCCTAGAATGTTGACTGAGCACAGAGTTTCATGTGTATTGAACTAATCCAATATGAGAGAGATGTGAACTGGCTAGCAAAATTGAAAAATCTTCATCTAGAGGCCCTGTACACATGTTAAGCACTATAAACGTTGTATACACACATATACATAGACAGATAGTAATATATATACATATATACACATACACACACATATATACATATATAAACAGATAGATAGCTACATTCTGACTGTTGGATGATGATATGGTAATTGGAAGCCTTTGCTGCAAAGTAACTCAGATGCTTTCAAAATTGATGAAATTTGTGTGTTAATAAGAATGTTACCTAATAAGAAACTGTTAAATTTTGATGTATTTACCATGCATACTGACCTATATACTTTCATTCATCTTACTTCCTGTATCCTCTCTTATGCCTTAGAAACATCAGGTGCTGTTGTATTGTGTTTCTGTCCTGGAACTTCCCTCCTAGCACTGAGGTTTGGACCCACAGTCCTGTGGTCCTGCAGAATCACACAGACACTTTTATTAATTACACTCTGTTTGCTGATTGACCTGGGGCCCAGGCATATAACTTGCTAACTCTCAATTCTTAAACTAACCCATGATTGTTATCTTGTTCAGCCTTGTGTCTTGGTATCTTTTCTCAGAGCAGCATAGTTGTCCTTTGCATCTGCTGGCTTCTCCTGGTTTCTCTCTGGCATTTCTCTGCCATCTCTTCTCTACTCTTCATGTTTTCAGAGTTTCCTTAGTGTGGTAGCCCTGCCCACACTTTCTGTCTGCCTTCGGCCAATCAGCATTTTTATTAAACCACTAGGCAAGAAAAGTATTCACAATGGAGCAGAACACAATCCCACCACAAGTTGCAATTAGAGCTGCTGTACTTCTTGCATTTGGCAAGTGCATCCCTGGAACTGGTAAAAGGTGATGATCCCTTTGATGTTGGAAGAGAGAGAAAAAAATAGCTGAACCAGTCAGTTCTTAGGCCCATGAATGTTCTATTTTTTTAATTGAAAATTCATTTTTGTTCATACAGTATTTTCTGACTGCTCTCCCCCCCCAATTCCTTTCGGATCCTCTAAATCCACACCCTTCCTTTCTCTCATTAGAAAAACACCCCGGATATCCAGTAATAATAATAAAATAAAATAAAAACAAAGCAGACTAGAAAAAATGAACACAAAAGAGCCAAGCAAGAAACACATGCAGACACAAAGACAAACAGTATCCCCATAAAAACAAAAACAGGAAACCAGAATATAAGTAAGGTTAAAAAAAATGTCCAGACAAAACGTTATGAACAAACATTCTTGAAACATGCCATTAAGTTCGTTTTGGCTTGACCTAAGACCTGTACTTAGGTGTGGTTTGTATTCCCATGAGACTCTGTTGTAGAAAACTATTTATTTGCTCTGCTAGAAGCTGTCAATCAGAGATACCTTCTGGGTTAGAGATGGGGCTTCACACTGGACCATGTTCAGAGAGTGAGAGACCATGGGACACTCAGTCCTAAATGGTATGGCTCCATCAAATCCCACTCATCTATGCTTCAGGGAGCTTTATGGAGGGATGCAGAAAGATTGTAAGAGCCAATGGAAATGGAAGACATCAAGTCCACAAGGACTTTCTAGACACAACCTGACCAAAGTACATGCAAACTCATAGGGACTATGGCAACATCCATAAGGCCTGAATAGTCTAAGCCAGATGGGTCTCAGTGCTGAAAGAAGTGGATATAAACCTCCATGAGTGTTCTTAACTACTGAAAGTCCAGATGGTATTTGGTGTAGGAAGCATCACTACCTGATGCACTTTCTTGACTTGATGTTGCAGTGAAACAAGAGAAGGAATACTTAGAAATGTCTTCATTGATGTTGCCATGGGAAGATGGAGCCTGTGAGGATTGTGCATTGGTCAGGTGATTTTCAGCACAAAAGTGGCTCATAGATGGCATCTTCATACTGTGAGGACTATAGGTAAGAAGATGTATAAAAGAGCAAGGGTCACTGGTGAGTGGGTAGCTTTAAGGCTTTTCCGTCCCCAAGCATTTATACCTGGACCTTTAGTACAGAAACAATAAACCCACTCTAAAGATATACCTACTTGAACCTGCTCAATCCATCTGATCTCAGAAGCTAAGCAGGGCTGGAACTTTTGATATTTGGATGAGTGAAATATATATACCCTTTCCCCTGGTCTGGAATGAGCTGTGCCCTCCTGCTTTTTATTCCTGTCATTTTCATTGATTTCCCAGTGGCATTTTTAATAGAAAATCTCCTCGTGAATGTGCTGTGGAACCTTTCCACCCATTTCCTGAGACAAATACCAACCATACACAGAACCTCATACAGTATGCTAAATTATCATATGTGCTACTCAACCCACTCCCTAGATTTCAATCTCTTGGCATCATCACCCCCTCCCTTCTCTAAATTAGTTTTTCTCAAGTGTAAGATGATACCAAGACCTTACCATGTTTTAAAAAGTGATTTCCAGGGTCCATTTTGTGTAAGCTGCCCCTCTGCCATTTTGTGGAGCTACTTTCTCGGCTCCAGACAAGGAATGCTTGGAAAGATGGGGGAGTCAATAGAATCTCATGGTCTTGATACCCTTCTCTCCCAGTAGAGAAGCCCACTTGGCTATCTCTTGTTCCATTCTTCTAATGTGGCAGAGATGAGTAATGAACAAAAGGGTGAAGTTAGCATGCTGAATTGAGATACTTAAAGAGAAAATCTTCCTTGCCCCAGAAAGTGAATCTGAATTGATCTTAAGCTCTCTGAATTCTTGTATTAGTTTGTAAGAAATTATATGGCACAATCTCGGATATTTGTTAACTTAGCAGAAAAATTTATCTGTTTACCATTTTGAAGGCTAAAAGTTCAGGATGGAGGTGTCAGGAGATTTGTTTTTCCTTGAGGTCAGTCTCTTTGACTCCTGCATTGCTGTACATCATATGTGTGCATGTGACCCTTTGGGGTTTTTCCCCCTATCTTTGCAAAGACACCAATTAGGCTTGAGTAGGGAACCATTTCTGTGACCTCATTTAAACTTGATTATGTTCCTTAAAGTCTGTTTCCAAAACTGATCACATTTTAAGGCTCTGAGTTTTAGGATTTCAGCCCCTGAATCTAGGGAAGGCCATGAAGATAGGGTGGGGGAAGTCTATACAACTTCCTAACATCCAGGCCCACACAATTTGTCTTGCTGACTATGTACAGTGCGAAGAGACCATCAAGAGAACTGTTTCATATATTGAAACATTACTACTGTTGTACTTCTCAGAAAGAGTTACCACTCACTTTCAGTTTATCTCAACTCTAAAGAATAGACCTCATTATTATTTTTAAACCAGAGAATGCTTCTAAATAACATGCCACTTAAAACCTCATCAGTATTTCCTGAAATCAGAGTTCCTTCACCCTTCACATCAGCCTAAGAAGTGGATCTCTAAGAACTTCTCATCTGTTACTGTGGTGATTTGAAAGAAAGTGGCCCCAAAGAGAATGGCATTGTTAGGAGGTGTGATTTTGTTGACATACGTGTTGCCTTGTTGGAGGAAGTGTGAAACTGTGGGGGCTGACTTTGAGGTTTCTTTTGCTCAAGTTTTGCTCAATGTGGTAGACAGTCTGGTCTACTTCCTTTTGCCCTCTGATCAAGATGTAGCCAGCATCATGTCTGCCTGCACACTGCCATAGTCCCAGACATGATGCTAATGGATTGAACCTCTGAACTGTAATCTGCCACTTTAGGTAAATGTTTTCTTTTTATGAGAGTTGCTGTGGTCATGGTGTTTCTCTCCATAGCAATAGAAACCCTAACTAAGATAGCTATTATTGCTACAAAACATATTCTGGGAAGTACATTATATCTTAAAAATTGTTTGAACATTGACTGAACACACACTCCCACACACATAAATACCCCCACACACTAAACTCAAAGCAGAGTTCAGTGTCTTAAGCAATTAAAAATCATTGTCATTGCACACATACATACAACAGACCCTATAAATTTAGGTAGATATCTCTATGACTAATGAAACTTCTAGGTGCTAATAGTTGACATAAATATATTTAAAACTTCAAACTAAATTTTTAAAAACCCCTGGTTTTTTTTCTACAAATTTCTTCTTAATCTGGCAGAAGTGGCCTCCCTTATCAGTAATAACAACATGCATTTATGCTTCAACAGCTTGTTTTAATTAGAATCTGTTGTTTCTCATTGTTTACTTGAGCTTCATCTTGGTGCTGTGTATTTTCCACACAATATTTGATTACTGCACATTCTTTAATAACATGCCTAAATACTGAGCTGTAGCACCTGGTTATTGAACAGTTTCCTAGAACAAGAATGGTGACAATAAGTGACAACTCATTATCTTAGCTGACACAGAGGCCCTGTCTTTTGGATGCAGTTGATACTGTATACATTGTAAACACAAGGATGCTACATTTCTTCTAGCAGCTTGATGGATATAACCCTTTTGGATTTGAGGTTGAAAAGTTTTTCCATGTCCAAATGTATATTATGATTCAAGCAACACATTCTAATTTTAACTCAGCATTCAGAATTTGCTATTCTTGAAATATATAACCTGATTCTCAAAAAAATCAATGAATTTGATTATATCTTGGAAGCTCAGTTTGTTCTCTCTGGAGTTGTCATAGTAACAAGAAACCCAGGTGCTATGGGAAGGTATGATTTCAGACTTTTGCTCTAGTTATTTTTTGGGGGGGTATGATACATAAAGAAATATTGTGATGGTGCTTACCACAAAATTATATATATATGCACATATATGAACTTATGTATATAAGAGAGAAAGGGAGAGACACAGAGAGAGACTGACTTAATATGTAGTCCTGATTAACCTGAAACCTGCTGTGTAGAGCAGGCTGCCCTGGAATGTACAGTGATCCTCTTGCCCCCACCTCCCAGCTGTTAGAATCAGAGAATGTGCTGTCACACATGGCTCAAAGTTTTATTATTCTGTAGTGGTCACGGAATACTCAGAGTCTGTTTGCTGCTGACCTAGTGTGTTTGGTCCAGGTTTTCTTTGTCAAATTTACATTTTTGTTCAGTGGTTCTGACTTGTTTTAATGAATGATATAATATTAAGATTGTTTACTGTGTTACGAAACATATAAAACTAATTATATAAAATTAAAGCAACTGAATTTATTAACTGGTTATACTCGACTTTTAAATTAATCATACAGTTCTATAGAAAACTTAGCTTTGGTTAAAAATCCTGCATCTGCAATAACATGAACTGCTTGCTGTCTTAGCCTACATTGGTATAAGATATGGATTGTCATTGGCTTGTCTGTCACGTAGATGACTGACAGCTTTTTCACACTGTGTGCAAATTTCTGTGGTTCCTTTTTCTTGACCCTTTACTAGATCCTTCCACTTCCTTCTGCTTCTCTCCTTTCCTCTCTCCTTTTTCATCCTCTACCCATACTCCTCCTCCCCTCTTTCCTCTTTGCTTCAAGCACCTTATCATGAAAATTTTAATTCCATTACACTCAATTACCTGCTGCTCCATCCTCTCCAAGATTCCATACTGCTTCTCTGAGTAGCTCATCTCTCTCCCTATCCTCTCTGTGCTTCACCTCAGGTAACAGGACACTATCCCTGCGTCTTTATGTCCAGAGGCCACTTGTTTCATAATGCTCTGCTCAATGCAGAAAAAATTTCTTTGAGACCTGATAAAAACATGAGCATACACAATAGTATTATCTGAGCATGTAAAGGCTGAGACTAGAAATAACAGAACCCTATGAGAATTAGAAGAAATCATGAAGATTTTAGTCACTATCAATACAGAAAGCATCCTGAGCCAACAATATCTTCATACATGGGTGCAAATGAGCTCTGATAAATACCTAGGTCATATGCACCGAAGCTACTAAAGAGTAAATATTTAAACAGGTTTTGCCAAAGGCATATCAGAACACTGGGAAAGAGCTAGGTCTATATGAATGAATCTTGTCAGTATTTATTCTGCTTGAGAAATTCTTCATATTTGAAATTGTCCTTATTTATCTTAAAGTTAAAATACATTGATTCTCTGGGAGCTTATTTCTTAAAAAAGGCTAATCCAGAGTTTCAAAGTATTGTAATTTGGAGACATAGATGAGAAGGATTTCAAGGATGTTAGGCATATCTCTATCTCCCAAACCAGGAATCACTAAAACAAATTGTCTTGATTCTTTGATTGAGAAATGGATCACTATTGAAATCTTGTGCTTCTTTAAAAATTGATTTTTCAGGTCTGGCATGGTGGCACATTCCTTTAATCCCAGCATTCAGGAGGCAGAGACAAGACAACTCTCTAAGTTCTTTCTATAAACTACATGCCCAGTTATAGGACAGACAGGGTGACTTAGAGGGGCCATATCTCCAGAAGAATTTTTTTTCAAGTTAGCAAAGAAAGTGATGGGTTCCATTATAGCACATCCATCCGTGTATGTCTTTATATATTTTCCTTATTAATCCTCCTCTCTTACTCTACCTCATCATCATTGTTCTCTTCTGGGTGGTACCCTCTCTTCTTCCTAAGGAGCCATTCCTTCTGATTTCAGGTCTCATGAGTTTAATTTCTCCATTTCCTCTTCCTCCTTCTCACAGCCCTTTTGCTTCTTTCATGACCTACATGTACATAGACACACATACATACCCATGTGCAAATACACATAAATGTTTGAATCTAGAATGTATGGGAAGAAAAAATGTAATATTCAACTTTCTGACTCTGGTTATTTTGCTTACCATAATTATCTCCCATTGTATCAATTTTTTCTTCAAATATCACAAGTTCAGTTTTCTCTATGGCTAAATAACATCCATTATGTATGTGTGTATACTGCTTTTTCTGTATCACTCATCTGTTGGTGGATGCCTAAGCTAGTTTGATTTTCTGGATATGGTGCACAGTGCAGTTATGAACTCAGATATGCAAGTATCCCTGTGGTATGTTGATCTAGATAGTTCTGGGGTATATACCCAAGAGTTGTGTAGCTGTGTCATCTGGTAGTTTGACTGTAGTTTACCTGAGGAACCTCCGTTTTGATTTTAATGGTGGCTGCTGCAATTTACAGTCTTACCAACAATGATTATGTTTCTTCAATTTTAATGTCCTGTCTAACATTTGCCCTTTATTATGTCAAGGATAGCTATTCAGGGTGGAGAATGAGATGGGTTCTCAAATCAATTTGATTTGCATTTTTATGATGGCCAAGGGTGTTGAACACTTTTCAAATATTTTTATTTTTGCTATTTGTATTTTTTCTTTTTGAGAAATCTCTATTAATTCCATTATCTTGGTTATTGATTACATGTTTTGGTTTTAGGGGTAGTTTTTTGAAATTTCTTGTGTATTATATGTATAAATTTTCCATCTGATGTACAGTTGGCAATGACTTTTTTATTACATAGGCTGTCTCTACATTGCAAAATTTTTAGAGTCCACTTTTTAAATTCTTGGGATTACTTTCTGTGATATTTGAGGCCTTTCATGAAAGTTTTTGCCTATGTTTATATTGTGGAGTATTTTATCTATGTTTTCCTCTAGTGGTCTCAAAGTTTCAGGTACTACAGTCTAGTCTTTGATCCATCTTCAGCTTTGTGCACAGTGAGAGATACAGATCTAGTTTAATTCTATGCACATAGAGAACTGGCATTTCAAGTATCATTTGTTTTGTTGAAGATGTTTTTTCTCAAGTGTGAGTTTTCACATACACACACACACACACACTCATGATGACTGTAGTTGTGTGGATTTATTTCTGAGTTTTATGTTCTATTTCATTACTATAGTGTCTTGTGTTTGTTACTATGGATCAGTAGCATAATTTGAGATCAGTATTATGATTCTTCTAACACTACTCTTTCTGTTTAGGATTGCTTTGTCTATCTAGCATCTTTGTGCCTCTATATGAATTTGAGGATTTTCTTAGTCCTATAAAGAATGTTATTGAAAATGGTCCATTGAAATTTCTTTCTTGTTTTGTATGACCTATCTAAACATGAAAATGGGGTACTGAAGTCACCCACTACTATTGTATCTGGGTTTATATGAACTTTTAAGCCTAAAAGTGTTTTATGAAATCAGGAAGGATTGTACATATTGTATTTTGATGAATTGTTCCCATTATTAATATGCAGTGATCTTTTAAAAAATCTCTTCTGACTCATTTTGATTTGAAGTCTGCATTACCCAGTATCAGAATTGCTATGTCAGCTATTTCCAGCTCACATTTATTTTCCTCACAGACTATTATTCTTCAGTTCTTGGTCTGTGAGTGTCTTTGAGTGAACTGTTTACTAAAGATGACAGGTAGTTGGACCTTGTTTGTAATCTGGTTGTCTAGCTGTGTCTCTTCCTCAGTAAATTGAGTCTTTATGTTTAAGCCTATTTATTCTCTCTGTAGTCTCGTTACCTTCTCTATCAGGGCCACCTGGTCTATCGTTCACCAGGGGCTTCTGCCCCTATCCTTCTGGAGAGTCCTGTGGCTGGAGCTGTGTTTAGCTCAGCTCCTGTCTGTTCTTTCCTTGGAATTTTTAAGATGCCATGTTGCTATCTTTGTGACTTTCCAAAGACTTTTCTCTTTTCTTCTTTGGAACATAATCCTTTCTTACACCAAATTTTCAACTAAAGAGGGTCATACAACCATAGCTTCTTCTCTACCATCTTATCTGAATCACCCAAGAAACCTTGCACATTTAATGAATGCCACAGCCAATTAAGATACCAGTTAGTTGACCAGCAGAGCAGACACACTCATTAAAACCTATGTGAGATGCTCAAGATAACCAAAAGGACTTAAATGGATGCTGAATTCAACCCCACACTGCAACAACTGGATCAGATCTTCAGATCTTAAGACACAAACTGAAAATGCCAGCTTTTCCTCTGGGAAAGGTTATAGCGTTATAATAGCTATCAAATCAACTTCCAAAATAACTTAATTCTGGCCAACCTTGGTATGCTGGAAAGGCATCAGGAACAGAAACTTTAATACTGCCTTCTCAGCTCATATGAAATGTGTAAGGGTTTTCTAGAAGAGTCAACAGTTTTTCCCCACAGAAATGTAATAATCAATATGAAACCAAGAATAGAAATGAGAACATAGGCATTATCAGAATTAGCATCCTCTTTATACTTACAAGCTTCTTATTGTGGGCCAGGAAGGCAAGGTCCTTTTCTCCTGTTTCATCTAAGCTCTTCTAGGAAAGAAAAATGGAGACTGAAATCCTGGATGTATGCAAGCTATATCAATCTGTATCCTAGGTGCATCCCCACTAGACATTGAGCAGATATTTTATAACTAGCACGTCTGAAGCTTAACTTACCCTGAACACCTGTCTAATTCAGCACCCTTCTCATTTATTTTGTGACCTCCTTGTCATTCGCTTGGGCAAAAATATTTGAGAGGGACTCAAAAACAAACCACCAATAACACTTCTACCACTACCTTCTCCACCACCATTACCTGCAACACCACCTCCTCCTCCACCAACTCCACCACCACCTCCACCACCTCCACCACCTCCTCCTCCACCTCCACCACCTCCTCTTCCACCTCCTCCTCCACGTTCTCCTCCTCCTCCACCACCTCCAG
>PVIH01014469.1:28722-53764 GCA_004025045.1 Sigmodon hispidus | reverse complement strand
TTTAAAACTTTATTTATTTATTTATTTGCCTGGAACTGGAACTACAGACAGCTGTTAGCTGCCATGTGGGCGCTGGGAATCGAACCCGGGTCCTCTGGAAGAGCAGATGGCGCTCTTAACCGCTGAGCCATCTCTCCAGCCCCTAGTTTTTTGTTTTTAAAAAAGCAAGTGAATCACAGCACTTGAAAGGCAGAGAGGGGTAGACTAAGAGTTCAAGGTCATCCTTAGTTATACAGAGTTCAAGGTCATTCTGAGCTACATAAGGCTCTGTCTCCAAAAAACATAAAGTACAAAAAGATGGTCTCAGCATGTCAAGCCAGCTGCCGCCGAGCTAATGATCTAGGTTCAGTCTCTGAGAACCACAATGGAGGAGAGAACCCCTGATCACCTTGTGAACACTGTGGCTTTCTTTTTTTTAAGGCCAGGTATGTTGATGCATGCCTTTAACTCATCAGGAGAAGAAGTACTACAGGTTGGGGGCCAGCCTGAGCTCAGCTACGTAGTAAAGCCCTACCCTGTCTCAAAATAAGATGGGTCTGTTGAGAGTGTTCGCTATGCAATTGTGAAGAACAGGGTTTGGATCTTCAGCACCTATGCAAGACTGGTGGCCACCTATAATCCCAGAGCTTCAGAAACAGAGATGGGATGATGGGGTGGTGAGGGACACAAGCTGACTAGAAGGTCTGGGTTCAAGAAGAGAAACTTTACCTTGATAAATAGGATGAAGAGTTAGTTCATTAGGGAAGACATCTAGTGTCTTCTCCTGGCTTCCCATGCACATATACCACACATACATATACATACAAAAAGGAGAGAAAAAAAACAAAAAGATAAGTCATAGTTTAAAGAAAAAGTTGTGGGGGAGAATGGTTTTTAATTTCAGGGGGAAATTGTTTAAAAACTGAACTTCAAAACATCAGTTGCCTAGTTCACCTAAATCCTGAAGACAATCATAGAACAAGCATCTTAGTCACTATTCTATTGGTGTGAAGAGACACCATGACCAAGGCAACTATTATAAGAAAAAGCATTTGCTTGGGGGCTGGCTTACAGTTTTAGAGACACAGACTATTAGGATGGCAGGAAGCATTGCAGCCTGCAGGCAGACAGTAGTGAGGAACTACATCATGATTTATAGCCAAAGAGAGAGACTCTGGGCCTGGCATACCCTTTGGAACACTCAAAACCCACCCCTCCATCGACCCTCTAGGGACACACTTCCTGCAGTAAATCCTCCCCCCCTGATCTTTTCAATCCTAATAGTGCCACACGCCCTGGTGACTAAGCATTCAAATATATGAGCCAGTGGGGGCCATTCTTACTCAAATCCCCTAAGCTTGGTAGAAATGAAGACATTCTGAAGAGAAATGCATGCCTCTATTGAGATGTTAGTTCCTTAAGACATTGTAATTTCTGAGAGGAATGTCACGCTGCGAGACAGAAAAAGCTGAAGTTGATGCTATCCAGAGGAAGACTGTCTCCAGAAAGATTTCACACCATGTTAACTGGTGAGACTGCCTGGTAGCAGAGGCTGAAGGCTAGACCAGCATGGCTTAGCCATACATGCTTCTGATCCTCTGCTTGAACCTAAACCTCAGGCCAGTACCCTGAAAGTACACTTGGAAGACACTGGACTTTGTTCTCCCTAATGTAGCCACACTGAATTCGGCCTTTCTCTGCCTCTCACAATTACCTGTCTGTTTAATTGGCACACGGAGGACAGGTAACTAAACCGAGGTTATTATGACTGCCAGGACCCAGGCTCTGACCCAAACAAATCAGGTAATGTTGATTATGAATCTTCTCAGTGATGGAAGAAATTAGGAAAGGAAATGTAAAAACAACCTAATGTTTCCCGGGGTCCTCATATTTAAAAAAATGCTTCACAGAATATTTTAATCTAACAAGTGGCAGACATGACACATAATGGAAATGGTCTTCATATTTTGCCAGGAACTACGCCTAATTTTTGCCTGTCAGACAATGGCAACAACATCTAAATACTTAAATCTTTAATGAGATTTAAATGTACAATCAGATAACTGTGAATAAAGTCAGAAATATGATAGAAGAAAACAACATCCTGCTTTTCTGGTACTAGGTTGGTTTAGGTAGTCAAGCACAAGATAAAGTATCTATGCCTAACAATCTCTCCTAGGAAGCAGGATGTAGGTGGTGCATGCCTTTAATACCAACACTTGGGAGACAGAAAGGTGGATCACTATGAGTTTTGAGGCCAGCCTGGTCTATAAGTGAGTTCAGAGGAGGAGGAAAGAAGGGAAGGAAGAAATAAAGAAAGGAAGGAGAGAAAAAAGAAAAGAAAAGAACAACAAAAAAGATACCTATTCATCATTCACATTAGAGTGATAAAAGGCCATGATTTGCCCAAGGTCCCATAGGTGACATGCACCCTGGCATCTCACCATTCTCAGGCTGACCTTTGTTTACTTGGAATCTCTCAGCTCTGGGTGGAGGCTATCTACATGCATTCAGGCATGTTCGTGTTTAGGCAAAGGGAGGAAGGGGGTCTCTTTCATAACCATTCTTGGGGAGCTAGAGGTGAGCATATGTTGGCAGACAGACAAACAGTCAGGAAAAGAAGGCAGAGACAGATAATAATACACATGGCAAACTGTGGCTTCTTCCTCCCCTCTGTCGTGAGACAAAGGCCTCCGGGGCTTTTTCTCCCACCTGCAGGGCTCTTCCCCAGCTCACCAGCCTAGATTGGTCAGATGTGTTCAAGTTTACTCCTGAAGCAGTGGACCTATTAGCTCCCTTTATTTGTCTCAATGACCAGCCCAACCTCAAATTATGGGAAAGGAACCTGCCCCATACTGCTGTAAAGACATGTTTGCCTGGGGGTATAGGCCTCTCAGCTCCTCTAGGTTTAAACTGGCCAACTCAAAATTAGGGGAAGAGCATCTTTTCCAGAACACCAAAAGCACATAAACCCCTAGTTCTCCATGGGGAAGAACAGATTTCAGTTTTTGCTCTGTGGGGAGTCTCTTTCTCTCTCTCTCTCTCTCTCTCTCTCTCTCTCTCTCTCTCTCTCTCTCTCTGTGTGTGTGTGTGTGTGTATGTGTGTGTGTGCATGCACGTGACTTTTAATTTTTTATTTTTTTGCCTATTGCTGTGTTATGTCTGAGATTTCCCTGTCTTTTATTTCTTTAATTGGCTGATAAAAACAAACACGATGAGGACACTTAGACAGTAACATCTAACTCTGAAAACCTTATTTCGTACTCTACTTTCTTGTACTGACCCAACACATTAACTTAAAGAAAGCAAGCCTCACTCTGATGAGGTAGGGAGAAGGGAGGATTTTGTATTTGTGCCCCTCATACTCTATGACATAGTGTTAGAGTGTTGTCTAAATTTTCAATTAAAAAACAGCACTGTAAAAATAAATACAGAGGCTAGAGAGATGGCTCAGAGGTTAAGAGCACTGACTGCTCTTCCAGAGGACTAGGGTTCAATTCCCAGCACCCACATGGCAGCTCATAACTGTTCCAGGCAAACACCAAGGCAAATAAATAAAAATAAATTTAGAAGTAAATACATACTATTTATACTTCTAGGGAAAGAAAGTGCCAGTAAGAAATGGGCCAGGCTGAACGAAGACAGCTGGTACACTGTAGCACACGTACGTTGATAATGTGGTGACTATTTATATATTTGCTTCATAATGAAACAACAGCTCGTACAGTTGGACCTTCGTGTCTGGTGGCCAAAGGTGTCTCCTTTCCTTCTATGTTCAGCCAGTGTTGAGATTAGATCTTCTTGGCTTTCTTCCACTAGCTACATAGCAGTGACTGTTCAGAAAAGACAAAGCTTTCTTAGATGGCTGTCCTTAGATCCTGGGGTGCTACTTCAGTCATTAACTAGATATTTCCTGAATGCCTACTGTGATTCAGGAACTAGGTCAGGCATCATTAGGAAAGGCAGGTTCTAACAGGACAAAATGACTCAGCGCCCTATGACTTAAATGTCTACGGGCTAAGGTGGATGCCTTTGAATATGATTCTCAAATCTCATCTCTGAAAAGGCAAACAAGCTTTTAGGTTTTCCCCTCAAATGTCACAAAAGAATCTGAGCACAAGCCTAAACAAGAAAATTTTAATCCAAGGTGTTCAGAGAGAGTTCAGTGGAAATAAGGGGAATGGTTTAAAAAGAGCCACTTGAATTAATTACTAGAACATAAACACTCCAGAGTTCAGGGCTTTAGGGTCAGCAGCATCATGGCCTTGGGAGAAAAAAATTTATTTCCATCATTGCTTCTCCTTAAACAGACTCAAGGATTAAACCCAGGGCCAGATGTGGTAGCCTACATCTATATTACCAGTAGCAGGAGGATCAGAAGTTCAAGACCAGGGTTGGAGAGATGGCTCACAGTTAAGAATATTAGCTGCTCTTCCAGAAGTCCTGAGTTCAATTCCCAGCAACCACATGGTGGCTCACAACCATATCATGAGATCTAGTGTCCTCTTCTAGTGTGAAGGTGTCCATGCAGACAGAACACAGTACACATAATAAATAGATATATTTTTTTAAAAAAAAGTTCAAGGCCAGGCCAGCCTCTTCTACATAGGGAGTCCGCAATAGCCCGGGTCACATGAGACTCCTTACTCCCTCTCACCCCAACCTCCCACAAACAAACAAGTTTTACGAGATTCTACCAAGGCTCCTTAACAAAGCTTAAACTATACAGGTATGGTTAAATCTAGTTTTAAAACTTTTATTTATTTATTTATTTATTTGCCTTGGTGTTTGCCTGGAACTGAAACTACAGACAGTTGTTAGCTGCCATGTGGGTGCTGGGAATCGAACCCGGGTCCTCTGGAAGAGCAGACGGTGTTCTTAACCGCTGAGCCATCTCTCCAGCCCCCTAAATCTAGTTTTAAAACACATTATTGTTTCAAATAAGAGGAGTGCTTTTATTTATACTAATATCTGAGCATTAATAAAAATAATTCTGTAAAATAAAACAATACCCTAGGGTCAGTAGGATGGCTCAAAGGACTAAGTCACAAGCAAAGTCAATGGCCTAAGTTTAACCTCAGAGACTCACTTGGTGGGAGGAAAGACCCACAAATTATCCTCTGATCTTGACATGCATGCAATGGTACACACATGCACATGGGCAAATATACAAAATAAATAAGCATAATAAAAAAATAAGGAAAGAGCCACTTAGTAGAAGTTTCTATAAAGTCTGAGTAAATACTGTATGTTCATATGTTGTATTAGATGTTTTTTTTATTTCAAAATTCTTTGTTTTGTTTTTAAGATTTATTTGTCATGCATACAGTATACAGAAGAGAGTACTAGATGTCATCATAGATGGTTGTGAGCCACCATGTGGATGCTGGGAATTGAACTCAGGACCTCTGGAAGAAGTCAGTGCTCTTAACCACTGAGCCATCCTCCAGCCCCTAAATGGTTTGTTTTTGTCTCAGGATTTGGAGGGATACATACAGCCCACCATTACAGTGGGAAAGAATGACCTCTATACTCAATATTTAAATAAATTAGATATTCAAAGTCATATTAAAGTGGCAGGCAGACACCATACATGAGTCTTATTAAGGTACTTGAAAAGTCAAGCCAGCTTCCCACCTGAGGGCATTTTCCTAGGCAACCCACAGCTCAGCACTGCTCAGACCTGGCGGGCCACTTTCTCATTTCTACATTGGCTCTGACCTAGCTTCTCTGATGCTCTGGATGTGCATCCCTATAATTTCCCTCATTATGATTTACCCTTGTAACACCATTTCTGTTTCTGTGTGTTTGCCTAGGGGCTAGAAGACAAGTTTTACCTACATTTGTAAGCTGGTATCCACCTCTTCTGATACTCCTGAGTATGTCTTCTGTGGCTCCGCCTTGGAGATGGAAGTGTTCTCCATTTGTTCATGAAGTTGGTTTAATAAGCACTCTCAAGAGACAAGCTGGCAACAACTTGGTTATTTGTTGACACCGAGGCTCATTATGCTATTCTATGATACTATATGTATATGCAAAACAAGGAACTGAGAAGGGGGCACCTGTGCCCTCTGATCATTACTATTGGGGAAAAAAAAAAGTCCTGTGAAAATGAAAATGTGTCAGATCAGCTCTATCCAATGCTACACTCGCCACCGTTATGGGGTTGAGAAACTACATTCTCGATTTTGTTTAATTTTAATAATACTGTTACATGTAGTCAGTGTCTTCTTTAGATATTGGAATTTAGCTATTGTGCTTTACAGTAAGAACTTAAAATTAATCAATTCTACCTGTAACCCCCCCCCCCTCCGCAACATGCAGGACACTGAAGCAGGAGAATCCTTTAGTTCAATCATGGGCAGCTAGATGACCGACTGTATGAGATTTATCTAACCTCCTTTTTTTTTTTTTTAAGTTTTTTTTAATACTTATTTATTGTATGTGAATTGATGTTTTGCCTGCATGTATAACTGTGTAAAGGAGTCAGATCTTGGAATTACAGACAGTTGTTAGCTGCCATGTGGATGCTGGGAATCGAACTCAGGTCCTCCGGAAGAACAGTCAGTGCTCTGAACCGCTGAGCCATCTCTCCAGCCCCCAATCTCCCTTTCTTTTTTGCTTTCCAGACCTACTCTATGCCTTTGGGATAGGGTGAGGGGTAAGACAGTAAGAATCTCATATAGCTCAGGCTGGCCATCAACTCAGTACTTCTGACCCTCCTGCCTCCATCTCCCGAGAGCCAGATTATAGGTGTGGGTGCCCTACACTAGTTTATAAAGTGCTGAGGACCAAACCCAGGCATGATAGGTAAGCACTCTCCCAAATAAGGAACATCTTCATCTCAGAGGTGGACAGGAGGTCCTAAATATAACATAATTCTTCCTGGCCAAAGCCAAGACAATCCTAGCTCTTACTTGGAATTCTCTGAACTATTGTTTCAGTCATTGTTCTATTGCTGTGAGGAGACACCATGACCAAGGCAACTTATTTTCATTAATAATTAATTAATTTTCAGAGACAGGGTTTCTCTAGCTGTCTTGGAACTTGCTTTGTAGTTCAAGCTGGTCTCAAATTCACAGAGATCCTCCTGCCTCAGCCTTCCAAGTGGCAAGACTACAGGCATGTCCTACCACCGCCAAACTCTACCAAAGCAACTTATAAGAGAAGAGCGTTTAATCAGGGGCTGACTTATAGTTCCAGAATAAGCGCATGACCATCATGCTAAGGAGCATGGCAACAGACAGGTAGGCCTGGTGCTGCTAATACAGTAGCCAAGAGCTTATATGATTTGAAAGTGGGTGCTGGGACTGGGTCTAACTTGTGAAATCTCAAAGCCCACCCCAGTGACACCTCCACCAACAAAGCCACACCTTCTAATCTTTCTCGAAAGTTCCATAATTGGGACCAAACACTCAAACAGGAGCCTGGGGGATGGGGGTGGGGGCAATTGTCATTCAAACCACAACTAGGAAGTGCAATAGTTTCCTCAATTGGATGCTGACAGAACCCTAGAAATGTTACCCATCTTCTTGATTCTTCTTAAGCCTCTCAGTCCTGTCAAGCCTGAAGTTGGTCCCTTTCTTTCCTGTGTTTCAACTAAGTAAGGCAGTAAGTTCCTTTTCTATCACTTGGCACCTTAAAAAGTCTTGAAATTAAAAACAAAAAGGCACACAGTGCAGTGGTGTATAAATGTAATCCTAGCAGTTGGCAGGTGAAAGTTCAAGGATGAAGTTCAGTTACATGGTGAGCTGGTTCATGGCCAGCCTACATCACAGGAGACCATTAACGCATCTCCTTCCCTGCAAAACAAACAAGCAAGTCAACCAGGGCTAGGTTAGTTCAGCAATTTAGAGTGCATACTGCTTGCAGATGACCAAAACCAAAGCTTGCAGATAGATGGCCATGGTGGCATGCGCCTTTTACTCCCAGCACTGGGAAAGCAAAGGCAGGTAGATCTCTAGGAGTTCAAAGCTAGCCTAGTCTTAAATTATCAGTAAATTTCAGGTCAATCAGGGCTGTGTGGAGAGACCCTGTCTCACACCCTGCCCCTCAAATAGTGACAAATATTATTCCACTGCCATGCCTTTTTAACTTTTAAGATTACATTTATTTTGTGTCTATGTGGGGTAGAGAACACGAGCATACCAAGGTTGTGTGACCAGACACCAACCGAAAAGCAGAAGTTGGTTCCTCCTCCCACCACGAGGGTCCCGGGGACCACAGTCATGTTGTCAGTATTGATAGCAAGTCCATTACTTCCTGTGTCATCCTGCCAACCCTCAACTGTCACTCTGTATTTGAATGCAGACTGAATGAGCTCTTCAACTGTTTTTTGTAAACTGTAGTTTATTTGTATGAGTATTCTGCCTCCAGGTATGTTTGTGTGTTTGTCTGGTACCTGAGAAGGCCAGAAGAGGGCACTGGATGCCCTGGGACTGGAGTTAGATGTTTGTTAGCCACCCAGTGCTGGGAACTGAACCAGTCTCTCTCTCTCCAACCCCTTCGATTGCTTTTTTTAAAATAAAATGATCAGCCCAACTATCTCATCATCTACTAAGGTGTAGCATAAAAATAAGAGAAAAAGGCTTTCTATCTTATCTTGTTACAACAAGATAAAACAGCTAGAACTATCATACAGTAATGGATGCAGCATTGTGGGAAAGGGGTATAAATCACAAACTCTACCATGTGGAGTATCATACACCTTCAATCCCAGCACTCAGAAAGCAGAGGCAGGCAGCTCTCTGTGAGGCTGAGGCCAGCCTGGTCTACAAAGCACAGACTACACAGAGAAACCCTGTCTCGAAAAAGACAAAAATAAATAAATCACAAACTCAAGTATTAGCGTGTTTAATTCATTTTTTATTTTTTGTATCAGCAGATTAAACAGGTAGTATTTCTCCAAGTACTGATTTAGATATGTTAAGAAGCACCAGTAAATTTCACAGAGTAACATTCAGTAACCTCTATTTTAATCCTTATTATAAGCTAAATAGAATAATTTAATGGAATAAGCTAAATACACACAAAGCCTGCATATCCTTAACTACAAAAATGGTTTGCATAGCCACATATAGGTATAATCAACTATACCCTTTCACAACCAAAGTACTTACATTCATGCCACTAGAATACCACCTGTCCTGACCTCAGGTTTATAAGCTTTGCCATCCCTACTACTGAAAGCATTTATTTTTAGAAACCTTACTATTATCAAGAAAGATGATGTCCACTAACACTTAACATATAGTTTCTTTAAAAAAAAAGTTAAAAAAAGAATATTAAAACAAATGATCTATTAAAACAGATAAACATTCTTACAAGAACTTAGTTCCTTAAAAAAAACACAAACCAGTTCACTCTCTTTAGTAACTTCTCCTGCCACTGTTGTAAAAACTTGAAATACATAAAGCCCACACCTCAAGTTTCACAAAGTCAAAAGGACATTTAGACTGCATATTCTGCAGCCATGGTGTACAGCCTGGAATACACAAGTCTACCCTCTTCGGGTGGAACTGCATGGTTGGGATACTTTAGTCATTAAAGCCCAGAGGAAGGCAGGCAGGCAGGCAACAACAGAAGCTCCAGTTATGAAGCCTGGATGAAGACCCCTCATTGCACGCCTGGCTAGCATGATGTACTATCATATTACCATAAACAAGCTATAGTGTGTGGTTTCCACATACAATCTTATAAATGGTGTCAAGATCCATAGTTAGCTTCGTCAAAAGCTTTTCTAGCCCGTTTCAATTCTTCGTTCATAGTAAGTAAGTCTTTAACTCTAGCAAACTTCCGTGGGTCCTTGCGAATCAGGAAGACAATATCTTCAACTTGCACTCGACCCTGTCTTCCAATCGACATTGCCTTGTGAGTCTATGACAAGGAAAAATCCATTTTTTTATAAAAGTAAAAAATTTTTGTGTTTTAATCTGCTATAAAACATGCTAGTGAGGTTGAAGTTTCTTTTCTAGTCACAGCTATTCATTTGTGAAGCATCTGTATGACCACCTTGTCAATTTTCTACCTCACAATTACAGTGTTTTCTTTATGTTTGACAGGCTTATTTATTTACTTACTTATTTTTGCACTAAGGACATTAAAACTACCAAAGTGAGCTAGACAAAGTGGTACACACCTCTAATCCCAGCAGAGACAGAGACAGGCAGATCTCTGTGAGTTCAAGGCCAGCCTGGTGGTTTATATAAACATTTAAATATCAAGTTCCAGGCCAGATATGATTACAGACCCTGCCTCAAAAACTAAAAAACTAAATAGATGGATGGATGGACAGACAGACAGGCAGACAGATAGCAAAAACAATAACAACAAAATCTATCAAGTTTGGAGATACATCATTTTGTTTTGTGATATAGGTAGTTTTTGTTTTGTTAGGGAGAGGTGGTCTTGGAAAGGTGTTCCAGGGTGACAGTAAGTGGGTGACAGGCAAAAATAACATCAGAGTTTAGCAGCTTGGGAGGAAGGGGAGATTATGGAGGCTGAACAGTAAGACTGGCCATAGTGCTTGGACTTTATACCAAAAGCCATAATTGGAGACACAATTGTAACATTTGTTGTTTTTGTTTTGTTTTTGAGACATGGTCTCACTATCTAACCTGGAACTCACTATGGAGATCAGCCTGGCCCTGAACTCAGTACTTGCCTGATTCCGTACTGTTTATCTTTTGAGACAGGGTCTCTGAACATAGCCCAGGCTGGTCTCCAGTGAGACGATCCTCCTGCATCTGCTACAAGCTCTGGGATTACATGCGTGTACCACACGGTTGAGACAAGGTTTTGCTGTGTAGCTGAGACTGGTCTTGAAACTGGGGTCCTCCTGCCTTAGCTCCTGAATTCTTAGCATGCTGAGATTACATCCTCTCATACCTGGCTGTTTTGTTAGTGTTTGTGTATGGTTTTTTTGTTTGGTTGGTTTGATTTATTTCTTTCATTTCATTTTATTTCTCTAGACAGTCTCATTATGTAGCTCTGGATGGTCTAGAACTTGCTATACATAGACAAGGCTGGAATTTTGGAATAGCAGGTATAATACACTATGTCAGGCCCTGAATCCAGGGCCTCCCACACTAAGGGCATGGTCTACCACTACTACTGCTAATGTTCTCCTTCAGGGCTGTATTAGACCCAGGCCCTAAACACATTAGGCAAGTGGTCTTCCACCAAAGTCAGCCTCAGCCTTTGCTGAGTAATCTTTTTCACTTTTACTCTGTAGTAAGGAAATAATCCAAAGGAAAGGGTGAATATGTATAATAACTAAATAAAACCAAACTCAGTAACCCCATCCCTGCTAATACAGAAAAGAAAGGAAGAACACCAGTACCACAGAGCAAAGCCACTTGTAAATAATTATGCATAAGGTTATGGTTATTACGATCGATTGGTGCGATAACCAATATGATAAAGCAGTCTGAGCTTTGACAGTTTGTCTAGCATGCATAAAGTCCCGGGTCTGATCTCCAGCGTGACTAAATGGGCCTGAGGGCACAGCCTGTATTCCCAACACTCAGGAAGTGGAGGCAGGAGAAGCAAAGCTGAGGTCACCTTTAGCTACACAGTGAGGCCAGCCTGAGATACATGAGACCCTGTATCAAGGTGGGGAGGAGTGGAAATGAATACCTATCTATCAAAATACAATTAAAACACAAGAAACACATTTTGTAAAACATTTAGGAGTAAAAGGAATGTTATTATGATCACTACTATGAAAAGCATTAAGTAACTTAATTTTAATTTTTGCTTTTGTTTTATCTTTGGAGAGGGCTCCCAAAGATTTAAAAAACAGAACAAAACAAAACAAAAACACCCCAAAATCAAAGGTATGACATAAACTGTACATACCTTTAAATAAATACTGAGGGAAAAGAACTTAGGCTATATGAGATTATGGGCAATATTCTTTTCATTTTATTCAAAGATATTATGTTTTAACAAATAAAACTCAGAGGTCTGGAATACATTTATGTAATCTCCATTATTAATGGCAACTTAAATTAATGGCCAGGAGGGGGCTGGAGAGATGGCTCAGAGGTTAAGAGCACTGACTGTTCTTCCAGAGGTCCTGAGTTCAATTCCCAGCAAAACCACATGGTGGCTCACAACCATCTATGATGAGGTCTGGCGCCCTCTTCTGTAAAACTGTATGCATAATAAATAAATAAATCAAAAAAAAAAAATTAAAAAAAAAAAAAAATTAATGGCCAGGAACTTGCATAAAGTAGGTATTCAAATGGACAGCTTCTTTCAAAAGCTGTTAGTGTTATTTAAAGCTTAGAATTTCAAATCTTTAACTAACTAAAAGTTATAAAAATGAAGACAAAAGATGAATAGTTACAAAACTGTCTTACCATTTCAGTAATGAACTCGATGACAAGATCTTCAAGAATATCCACCGATTCGGTGTAAGGGTTCTGATCATCCCCAAACCCATACATCATACACCGTACTGTGAAGAACAGGAGATTTGGTTTATTCACAGACTAGCCAATTTCACCAGTACCTTTTCCATACCTACTATAATTAAACCAAATTATAAACAATGGTTTAAAAACATAGTTATAGCTAGCTGTGAGAGTACATGGCTTTTAATCCCAGCAGTGAGGAATCAGAGACAAGTGAATCTGAATCCAGGTCCAGGCTGGTCTACATAGTAAGACCATGTCTCAAACAAGTAAACAAAATATTACAACTGTCTCCAAGTATGAATTTTGGTAAAGTCTAAGCACTCTATGGCCAGTTTTACTGTTCAGCCTCCATACCCCGCTTCCTCCCAAGCTGCTAACCCTGATGTTATTGTTGCCTACCCTCTATCACCCACTCTCTATCGCCCCAGAATACCTTTGAGTGTAGTAAGGACCGAGGACAATCAGTGATAGCTTAGCCTTTCTTTCTTCTTTTTCTTTTTTTCTTATGCCCTAGCTGTCCTAGAACTCACTTTATAGACCCAGCTGGCCTCAGGCTCAGAGACTGCCTCTCCAGTGCTAGCATTAAAGGCCTGCCCTACCACACCTGGCCTGAAAGCTTAGCCTTTCCTGCAATCGGAAGTGTGGGGGGTAGTGGGTACAGGAAAAGAGAAGGCAGAAGAATCTCCAACATCACCAAAGAGAAAGGACTTGAGAGAAAGTGCTCCAGGTATCTTCTTATAAGAAACAGGCATCAGAGTCGCAGCCATGGCTCTGGCTACCCTATGGCCGTGGGCCTCAACAAGGGCCACAAGGTGACGAAGAACGTGAGCAAGCCGAGCACAGCCGGCGCCGCGGGCGCCTCACCAAGCACACCAAGTTCGTGCGGGACATGATCCGGGAGGTGTGCAGCTTTGCGCCTTACGAGCAGCGCCATGGAGCTGCTCAAGGTGTCCAAGGACAAGCGCAGCGGGAGTGCTCAAGTTCATCAAGAAGAAGGTGCCCCAAGAGGAAGCGGGAGGAGCAACATGCTGGAGGCCATGAAGAAGGCGGTGGCCAAGAAGGGCTGAGCCCCCATCCAATAAGATCCGCTCCCGCAAAAAAAAAAAAAAGAAAAAGAAAAGAAAAGAAAAAAAGAAAAAGAAAAAAGAAACAGGCTGAATTGGGTTCTGGTGGAGCACACCTTTAGTCCCAGCACTTGTGGGGCAGAGGAGACAGATCACGAGTTACAGGACAGCCTGATCTACAGAGTGAGCTCCAGGATAACTAAGAAACCCTGCCTCAAAAGCAAAACAAAAAAATGAACAAGAAGAAACAGGCTGAAGCCTTTTCAGGCTTCATTTGAAAGAACATACGAAAGATCTACAACAGCAAAGTCTAATTCAAAGTAATAAAAATAACTGCAAATAGTTAAAAACTTATTTAGTATTTTCTATAGTTTAAGATACTATTTTAAGACTTTTCATATATGTAACTAATTTAGTTCTTACACAGGCCTCTAATTTAGACACTAATGACACCCCCATTCTATGAACCTGGTCCCAAGGGAAGTGACTCTCCCTAAGGTCACACACATAGCTAGTTAAAAAGGGAACCTTAAATGTGACCCAGTAATGCTCTTCTTTGTAGCCTAGGACAGACAGGACTCATAAGGATGATCCGCCTGTGATCAATATATTCCAATTACTTCACAGACAAACTTCACATATTTCTGTACATATAATTCTTCTATGAAAAACTGTCATTTTTGTCAGGTTTTCAAAGGGGCATACAGGCTGCTCTTTCAGAGGTCCTGAGTTCAATTCCCAGCAGCCATATGGCAACTCACAATCTGATGCTCTCTTGTGGTGTACAGCATACCTACAGATGAGGCACTCATATACATAAAATACATAAGTAAAAGGGGTATGCAAATGCTGTCAGTGCTGGAACGTCTTTTATCTTTGGATAAATATGGACAGGGTCTCATGTGTCCCAGGCTCATAAACTCCCTATGTAGCCAAGGCTGGCCTTACGTTCTTGACCCTTCTGTTTCTGCCTCCCAAGGGCTGAGATTACAGGTGTACACCACCATACTTAGCCTCTCGTTTCCTTTTGGTTGTGACAGGATCTCACTATGTAGGCCAGCCAGCCTGGACCGGAACTTTCCACCCTCCTGCTTCTCCTTCCTCAGTGCCAGGGTTACTTTCATCTTGCTCTCAGTTGTGACTCTAAGTATACATATATAAATCTGACTAGGTTATTCTCTTAGGACATGCCCAGTTTACTATATTCAAGTCTTATTTTTTTTTTTTTTTCTGAAAGAGAAAACTGAGGCCTGAGAGATGGCTCAGAGGTTAAGATGGCAGCTCTTCCAGAGGTCCCGGGTTCAAATCCACATGGTGGCTCACAACCATCTGTAATGAGATCTGGTGCCCTCTTCTGGCCTGCAGGTGTACATACAGGCAGAACACTGTACATCATAAATCTAGGAAGGAAGGAAGGAAGGAAGGAAGGAAGGGAGGAAGGAAGGAAGGAAGGAAGGAAGGAAGGAAGGAAGGAAGGAAAGAAGGAAGGAAGGAACGAAGGGCGGGCAGGCTGAGGGGCTAGAAAGCAGCTCTGTGGATAAGATGCTTGCTGTGCAATCCTGATGGCCTAAATTTAATCCCTGGAATCCATGTAAAGGTAGAAGGAGAGAATCAAATTCACAAAGTTGTCTGCTGCTCTCCTGTGCATCATCATGGGACATGAACACTCACACATACACCAACGTACATAAAATAATAATAATAATAAATATAGCTTCAAAAAAGACAGTCGCCAGGTATATGGCACACACCTTTAATCCCAGCACCTGGGAGGCAGAGCAGGCAGATTTCTGTGAGTTCAAAGTCAGTCTGGTTACAAATCAAGTACCAGGACAGGCAGAGCTGTTATACAGAGAAAGCCTGTCTTGGGGGAAAAAATATTAGAATAAAGAACATAGTTTCATTATATAGCTCTGGCTGCCCTGGAACTTACTAAGTAGACCAGGAGATATATATATGTTCAAATATATATATATATATAAATATATATATTTAGCTAGCTTAGAGTATAGTTCTTAAAAACAGAAATAGGCACATTAATAATCCCATTTACATAGCTTTTATTTATTTTTATTACTTTTTTATCTATTTTATTATGTATACAGTATATAGAAGAGGGCACCAGATCTCATCACAGATGGTTGTGAGCCACCATGTGGTTGCTGGGAATTGAACTCAGGACCTCTGGAAGAGCAGTCAGTGCTCTTAACCTCTGAGCCATCTCTCCAGCCCCTATTTTTATTAGTATTATCAATATCTAATTGACTATTTGAGAGGGGCTGAGACAGTGTTTCTCCATGTAGCCCAGGCTGGCCTCAAATTCATAATCCTCTTGCCTCAGCCTCCTGAGTACTGAAATTATAGATATGTATCATATGTTCTGCCTTAGAATAATTCCTATTTCGAAGCAAAGTCTGGCAGAGGCAACAAAGGGAGGAACTGGAAGGGACGACTATGAAGACAGCCTGGAGCAGAGTTTTATATATATATACACCTTGATTTTAGGGCCCAAGACAGAGGAGGAAACAAATATGAGTCAATATTCTCTATGTATTTTTGAATTCTATTTGAAACCTTGCCTTTTTAAGAAACACTTTTAGGCTTATAGATGAGTTATAAAAATAGGAAAGTTTCCATATGCCTAATATCTAGCTTCCATTTATAACATTTATACAACAAATAGTCATCAAAACTAAAAAATCATCATTAATATAAGTAATTTATTCAGATTGTATTTGTTTTTCTACATGAGTCCATTTTCTGTTCAGATTCCTTGTTTCTATACCCCCCACACACAGAGCTCCCCACACACTAGGCAAATGCCCTTAACCTGTGGTCCACAGGTCTCCATCAGACTCTTCTCTACTCTGTGGTTTTCCTCACCAACTGGTGACAGCTCCTTAGCTCTTCCCTGTCTTTCAGGACCTCAACGCTTACCAAGAATCCTAGTCAGATCGTGCAGACTTCTGTTTGCTATTCTCGTGATTATACTGATGTTTGGAATGCTTTCACACACTATTAAAAGGATCTCACGTCAGAGGTACATGCCAATACATCACTGATAATGCTAACTTTTTATCCTTAGCTAAAGTTATATCTGTTATAATTTCCCACTGTAAGCAGTTTTTTTCCCCTTAAATATTTAAGGAAGACACTGTCACAAACACTTTGATGGGCATAATTTACCTATTTCATTAGGAACAGAAAATTTATAAGATGTACGTATTTAGAAGTTGACTGTATTTGGTCAAAGGTAAAGGCATAGATAGTGGATATTCTGAAACTGTATTGCCATAACAAAAGGGAATCTTTTTTAATTAAAATTTTATTTAACTTTATTTTATGTGCATTGGTGTCAGATCTCCGGGAACTGGGGTTACAGACAATTGTGAGCTGCCATGTGTGAGCTCCCAACCATGAGCCTCTCGCCAGCTCAAAAGGGAATCTTTAGAATGGGGATGTGGCCCAGTCAGGAGAGTTCCTGTCTAGCATGCTCAAAAATCTAGGTTTGATCCCCAGTACTGAAAAAAACTGGTCATGGTGACACATCCCTGTAATCTCAGCAGGAAATGAGACAGGAGGAACAGAAGTTCCAGGTCATCTTCAGTTACAAGGCCAGTCTAGGCTACATGAAACCCTTCTCAAAAAACAAGCAAGGACAACAAAAACAGACATGCTAATAGGAGTAGGGAAGCCCAGGAGGCCTCAGCTGTCCTTGAAGAGCTTTAGGCAACCAAGGAATGCTGGGAAAAAAGGAATAGTCTTCCTAGAAATAAGCGTACCAAGGGGTTACTCAAGACCAGTGGTCAAATCTGAAAGCACACATACAACTAACATTATACAAAGCAACTTTATTAACATATTTAGGTTGTTTGTGTGTGCATGTATACAACAATCAATAAAAAGTGAAGCCATGAATTTGAAAGAACAAAGAGAGGTATAAGGGAGAATTTGGAAGGAGAAAAAGGAAAGGGGAAATGATGTAATTATAATATATTAATGTAATTACAATACACACACAATGTGTGTGTATATATATATACATATATATATATATATACATATATATGTGGTTTTTTTAGTGGTCTAGGGAGATGGCTCAACAGGTAAGGGTACCAGCAGCCACAATGAGGACCTGAGTTCCATCACTAGCACCTATGGTAGAGAGACAGAAAACCACTGAGGCCAACCTGGACTACACAGCAAAAGCCTGACTGAAAACCAGCAAAAACAGTTACATGAAGAGACATGAGGATTCTATTAAGTCAATGAGAGAATCCTGTGAATATTCCAAATTTTTGTCATCACAAAGGTAAAGCAATTAAAACTGAACTAAAGGTTCAAACAAGAAACAGAGGAGTGAGTACCACTTCCAGAGTGCTTTAGTGTAAGGGTCCTTTTCCTATCTCCACACAAAATGAAGTAAAACTACATACGAATCATGTAGTTAGCATCAGGGAGATAAAATAGGAAGGGGTCAGCCTTAAACAAAACTGAAGACACTGGAAAGGATTTTGTTGTTTTGAGACGGGATCTCATATAACACAAGCAGACTTCAGTTTACTAGTTAGCTGAGGATGACACTGAATTCCAAATCCTCCCGTCCATACCTCTCCCAAGAGCTGGGATTGTAGGCATGTGCCACCATGTGTGGCTGAAAAAGATTTTAAACACTTAAAGGCTGATCTTAAAGTTTCAAGAATGTTTAGATACTACTGCATTCAGGCATCAATCTATGTTGCTTCACTTCTCAATGCTCAGCCAAGGACCCTGGGCATGGAAATGGACAGTACATTCCTTTGGTATCTTTCAGGAGTTAGTACAAACCATGACAAGAAGCTTAAGTTGTCTGATGAAGGGTAAGACAGAGGCTGATACATTATGACTTCCGACCCACTGTTAACTGCACACTTTACCACCTTCTTGCCCTGTTCACTGCCTTAATCCAAGGCCTTAATTTCTATCATTTGAAAGGCAGACATGAGAAGTACAGCTTAATGGCCATCCTCGGGTACATAAGATTCTGCTAAAAACAAAAGGAGCAAGAGCAACAGAAACAGAAAAAGGATGGAGGTGGTGTTTAGGATATACGCACCTCAGTTAGTAGTAGAGTGCCAACCTGGCATACAGAAAGCCCTAGGTCCAATCAATAAAAGACATAAACTGGGAATCATAACACAAGCCTGTAAGTCTAGCACCAGGGAGGTAAAGCAGGAGGATTAGAAGTTCAAAGTCATAATCATCTACATACCAAGTTTGAAGCCATATTGGGATACCTAAAACTCGACCTCAGCTGGGTGGTAGCCATCTCTCCAGCCCCAGATCAAGTTTTAAGACAGCCAGGCCCACACGGAAAAACCCTGTCTCAGACTGGAGAGATGGCTCAGCGGTTAAGAGCACTGACTGTTCTTCCAGAGGACCGGGGTTCAATTCCCAGCAACCATATGGCAGCTAACAACTGTCTGTAACCTCAAGATCTGGCAGCCTCACAGACATGCAGGCAAAACACCAATTCACATAAAAATATTAAAACAAAGAAAAACCCTGTCTCAAAAAATAAAAGAAATAGGGGCTAAAGAGATGGCTCAGCAGTTAAGAGCACTGACTGCTCTTCTAGAGGAACGGGGTTAGATTCCCAGCACCCACATGGCAGCTCACAACTGTCTGTAGTTCCAGTTCCCAGTTCCAGGCAAACATCAAAGCAAATAAATAAAAATTTAAAAAAATAGATATAAAAATAAATAAAAAAAATAAAATAAAAGAAATAATAGCTCCCACCACTCCCAAAAAGGGTGACCATAATTACATCCATCATTTTATATGCTATATATAGAATAGTATGCATGATTCAGAAAACAGTTATGCTCAACATTAGGGGTACACACCTGTAATCCCAATACTTGAGAGTCTAAGGCAGAGGATTGCTACCAATCCAAAGCTAGCATGGGCTACACAGTGAGCACTGGAGTAGACAGGGCTACCAAGAGACCATCTTATAGCAAAACAACAATAAAAACAGATAACTTTATAGGCAACTGAGAACACTGACCTTTTCGGCAAACATATGCAGAACAATAAATCTACTCTAAAAAGACACGTTCAAAAAAGTTTTAACCATCTATAATAAAATACAACTTACATTCTTTAGAGAAAAGTCTCTTTCTTCTCCCCTGACCACCTTCTGTTCCTCCTCCAATTTCTTCATTTTCCTCCTCAAACTGGAAATTTAAAAATACATAAAGACATGCTAAATGACTGTATTGCATATAATATTTCACTAAGTTTCTTTCTGGTCTCCCTTAACCTACAACCTCAAGAGTCTAAACAGATGCTCAACCACAAAATCAGCCCACCCCAGTACCCCTTTCATTTTCATTTTTTTTTAAAGACATTATTTACATATATTGTGTGTGCCTACATTGACCATGTGCCTGCTGGTGACCCCAGAGGCCAAAAGAGGGTGTCCAATCCACTGCAGCTGTAGTTATAAGTGACTGTAGGTTGTCAGATGTGAAAGTAAGTGCTCTTAACCATTACGCTATTTCTCCAGGGTCTTTTTTGTTTTTGTTTTTGTTTTTGTTTTTAGACAAGGTCTCACTATGTGCCTCTATCTGCCTGGATTCACTTGCCCCCACCTCCTAGATTCTGGAATTAAAGGTGTACACTATCACGCCCACTGAATGACCCTTTTTCATTTTCAATAGTGATAAGCTAAACCAAACAGCACAAAACCATGAAAACTTAGCATCAAAGGATTTTTAAGACCTAGTTCAATTCTCAAGTCATGCAGGAAGGCTTCTATTATGGTCCCTGACAATCTTACGTGTGTAAAAGTTCTAATAACCTCGGGTTCCGGGTTTTGCTTTTAGCCTGCTAAGTAAGTTGTTATACAGCTAGGCAACGCTAAAAGACCTGATGCCGGTCTAAAGTCTACTCTCTGCTGTCATCGGAATTTGGCATTTACTAAACACCTAACAATACAGGACTAAAAACTTCCCTTAAGTGTCATGTTATCTCATGACAGGAAAACCGACGTCTGAAGTTAAAAAAAATTTCCTCGGAGAAAAAGAAGAGTTTGGACTTCAAGGTTCCGGACTTCAGTTCATCATTTCTCCGCTGTTTTGTTAGCAGCTGGGCTGCTGGTTCGGCAGTTGTAGCTTTGACCTCCCATAACTCTCTAGGTGTCCGGCGGATCCACATCAAAGAGAATCCCCTTCCTACTGTCCTTGTCCTTTCTGCCCACGACAACGGTACGTCTCAGGGACACACTGCGGAGCTCCCAAACTCCCGGCTGGGTTCCCTAAGGACTGCCTCAGCTAGTGAGCCCGACGGAGTGAGAAGAGGCTGTGACAGAGACGTTCACTCACAGTGGGGTCTTCTTCCTCATCAGCCATCCTCACTGCCCGCCAGCCTTCCGACTGCCACCCGCCCGCAGCTAGCGGCTTTTATAAGATCCTGTGCGTCACTTCCGGTCGGGGCGGAGCTACGTCTTTACGAGCGCGTTCCCATTCTCCTTCCTGGGGCTTCGAGACCCGCGGAATTCTAGGGAAGGAGTGGGGCGTGGTATGCTATCCTGCCCTCGGGAGGGTGAGGCTAGGGGATCGAGTGGGAGACCAGCCTAGGCTACATAATCCTGGGTTTCTGAAAACATATGTAAGTTTGTATATACACATGAAGTTTTATGAATGCTGTAATTAGAATACGATGGATTTTATCTTCCTGGGCTGATGCACTTAAGTACACAAGCCACACGGTCAGTAATAGAATTTTTAAAAATATAATTATTATGTATAGGGGTGTTTTGCCTGTAGTGTGCAGAGCCAAAGAGGCCAGAAAAGAGCACCCGATTCCTAGAGACTGGAGTTAGATTGTGAGTTGCTATGTAGGTGTTGGCATTAATTAATTAAGTGGTGGAATTACAAGCATGTGCCACCATGTCAGCTATATATTTCAAAGTATATTAGTAGGCAGATGTTTTTGGTATTTATTGTATAAATAGTATAACATAACTTAGTGACAAAACTTTTTTTTGGCTTTTTGAGACAGGGTTTCTCTGTGTAACCCTAGATGTTCTGGAACTTCTCTGTAGACCAGGCTGGCCTTGTACTCATCACAAAGATCATCCTGCCTCTGCCTCCTGAGTGCTGGGATTGAAGGCATGTGCCCTGTGCTACCATACCCAATAATCAAACACATTTTTAAAGTTGGACATAGTGGTATATTCCTATGATCTCAAGAAGACAGAGGCAAGAAGACCACCAGGAGTCCTAGGCAGAGCCAGCTCTCTACAGCAAGACCTGTCTCAAAACAAAACAAAGGAATTCTGAGGCTGAGTGAGTCTAGCTCTGACTCCAGAGTGTTGGGATTAAAGGCAAGTGGCACCATGCCAGGCCAGGGCCTTGTAGAATCTTTAACACAGGTGCAGCTCCCCCACCTCCATAACCAATTTACAGTGAATATCCATTGTACAAAATGATGTTTCACAATGATGCTTCTATACAAGCATATCATGTACTTTGGACATATAATCACTCCCTCTCCTATCCGCCTCCTGCAGCAGTCCTTCTTAAATAACAACTGTTTCCTTCATTGTTCTGAGATTAAATTCATTAATAATGTAATATAGGGGCTGGAGAGCTGGCTCAGCGGTTAAGAACACTAACTGTTCTTCCGGAGGACTTGAGTTCAGTTCCCAGCATCCACATGGCAGCTAACAACTGTCTGTAATTCCAAGATCTGACACCTTACACAGTTATATGTGCAGGCAAAGCACCAATTCACATTAAATAAATAAGTTTTTTTTAAAAAAAAAAATAATGTAATATAATGTGGTATATGGCCTCTGGGAGTCCCCAGTGACCTCCCCTTCTGATAATTTTATCTTCCTGAAATCACCTCTTCTTGATCGAGAGCTGCATTTATTGACTCTTATCTATAGAACAGAACAGCCCAGAAATGATGAGATGTCACTTCCAAAATTAGGCTAAAAAAATAAAGACATGGTCTCTTTCTTCCGGGTGTCCTTTTGAGTTCCCTACTTTGTTTGCTCTGAGGAAAACCAACTGGCAATGATAAGGTAGGTTTCTTATGGAAGGATTGTGTGGTGGTTCATAAAACAAATGGATTAGGCACAAACCTAAAGTGGTTGCTTTCTGACTCAGTTAGAAAACAGCAGCAAATGACCTTGCAAGTGTAATTTTTAAGAGGAGGAAAAGGAGAGGTCTGTGTTAGAATGGGCTAGGATGCGGTGGTAAAGGAGATAGGGGATGAGGGGGAAGGGGCACTTGTCTATAAGGGACAATGGTCTGCCTTTGGTTAGAGACGAGATAGACATGGCACATAGGCAATGGCAGATTATAAAGGTAAAAGGGTTGCCTTTGTTAGGATGAGGTGTTTAACTTTAATTGGGAATGTTAGTTAGGTAAAGTCTGAAGACATGGATTTATACTTACAAAGCTTTGTTTCAGAGAAACTTTGGTACCTGAGGTCAGGGCCCAGGTCTGGGAATGTGACTGACAGCCAATAGATTCAAAAGTTAGGTTCGCACCAGAAAGTTTAGCCAATAGCTTCTGTACCCTGTACCACTTTGCCCAATCCTGGAATGCCAAGACATGCAGCATCCCACTTACATAGGCTTTTCTTTAAAACTCCCCTCTCCTCGGGGCTCAAGGCCAATAACCCTCCACTGTGTCGGAGTGAAGGTTATAGATCCAGGTTCATTTGGAAGCTCTTCATAGCAATAAAACCCTCATTCATTTTGCATCGAGTCCAGCTCCCTGGTGGTCTTTGGGGGTCTTCTAGACATGGGCACAACAAAACCAAAGAAGTCTTTTGATTGCTGGACCTTGGTAGTCACCCTCAAGAGGAATTGGTTAAATAAGGGAATAGACCTTGGTGGCTAGTTTTAGGAATGTAATCTAAGGTGTTTTAGCAAGGCAGAGGGAATCGGGAAAGGGCAAGGCCTGCCTCAGCCACATGTTCAAGCAGGCTAATGTCCCTTCATTGAGTGTTAGGATTACGGCATGCACCATCATGGGTTTATACTGGGCTAGGGTATCAAACACAGAGTTGGTTTTAAAGATTTATTTTTGTTTTATGTACATTGGTGTTTTGCCTGCACATTTGTCTATGTGAGGGTGCCAGATTCCCTGGAACTAGAGTTACAGTCATGAGCAGCCATGTGGCTGCTGAGAATTAAATCCAGGTCCTGTGGAAGAGCAACCAGTGCTCTTAACCACTCAGCCATCTCTCCAGCCCTCAAGCATAGACTTTTGTATATGCTAAGCCAACCACTATACCAACAAAGCTACATCTCCAGTTTTCGGTAGTTCTTTTAGGACGTGTGGCCTTGCTGGAGGAATCACTGCAGGCAGGCTTTGAGAGGCGAACGTCCCTTTCCATCCCTGTTTCCTTCTCTAATTTCTCTCTGTTGCTCCATATTTGATCTCTCAGCTTCCTGTCCCTGCTGCTTGCTAGCATATCTCTGCTCCACCATGATGGACTCTTATCCCTCTGAAAATGTAACATTAGCCAAAGCAAACTCTTCTTTAATTTGTCTTCTATAAGATGTGGTGTTTCATCATAGCAACAGAAAAGTAACTGATACAGAAGCCAACTGAATCCATATTCGCAGGCCATGTCACTTTGGCTTGAAATAAACCATCCTTTGTTCTCTTCGCGTTGCACTTGCTATGAAAGCATGAGGACCTAGATGGGCTCCCAGTACCCCATGAGCGTGCAAGCTGTACGCACCTGTAACCATAGCATTGTAGAGGAGCAGAGACTGGAGAGGCGCTGGGGCTTCTGGCTGCCAGCCTGCCTCCAGGATCATTAAAAGGCCTGATTCAAAGGAATACTGTGGAGGTTTAGAACAGGTGGGCCTTCATAAGCAGAGCCACACATGTGCACACATATGCACCCACCATAAACACACTTTTAAAAAATAAAGTTTTAAAAAAAGAAAAGCGGGATCTTGAAAGATGACTCAGAGGTTATGAGCACTAGCTGTTTTTCCAGAGGTCCTGAGTTCAGTTCCCAGCCACGTTATGGTGCCTCACAACCATCTCTAAGGAGATCTTGTGCCCTCTCCTGGTGGGTAAGCATACATGCAGGCAGAACACTGTACATAATAAATACATAAATCTAAAAAAGGAAGAAAGGAAGGAAGAGAGAAAGAAAGAAAAGAAAGACTGCAAGACTCCCTCCTCACCATACCCATCTGAAACAAAGCCTGACAGGATTGAGAATGCCTTATCAAGCTACAGTGAAGCTTGTCCCGGGAGTCAGTTAGAAGATATACAGTGGGGCTGGAGAGATGGCTCAGAGGTTAAGAGCACTGACTGTTCTTCCAGAGGTCCTGAGTTCAATTCCCAGCAAAACCACATGGTGGCTCACAACCATCTATGATGAGGTCTGGCGCCCTCTTCTGTAAAACTGTATGCATAATAAATAAATAAATCAAAAAAAAAAAAAAAATTTAAAAAAAAAAAAAAAAAAAAAAAAAAAAAAAAAAAAAAAAAAAAAAAAAAAAAAAAAAAAAAAAAAAAAAAAAAAAAAAAAAAAAAAAAAAAAAAAAAA
>PVIH01014469.1:0-28622 GCA_004025045.1 Sigmodon hispidus | reverse complement strand
GAGAGGTGGCTCAGAGGTTAAGAGCACTGCTTGCTTTTCCAGAGGTCCTGAGTTCAATTCCCAGCAATCACATTGTGGCTCACAACCATCTGTAATGAGATGTCTGCTTCTGACATGCAGGCATATGTGCAGGTAGAACACTGTATATATAATAAATAAAATTTTAAAAAAATGAAACACAATGAGATCTAAACATCATTTATGTAAATTAAAGACACAAAACCACATGTTTTACAGAAACCTATAAAAAGGCAGAGACACAGCCAGTCACGGTGACACAGGCCTTTAATCCCTGCCCTTGAAAGGTAGAGACAGGGGGGCTGGAGAGATGGCTCAGCGGTTAAGAGCACCGTCTGCTCTTCCAGAGGACCTGGGTTCGATTCCCAGCACCCACATGGCAGCTAACAACTGTCTGTAGCTCCAGTTCCAGGCAAACACCAAGGCAAATAAATAAATAAAGCTTTAAGAAAGAAAGAAAGAAAGAAAGAAAGAAAGAAAGAAAGAAAGAAAGAAAGAAAGAAAGAAAGAAAGGTAGAGACAGGAGAATCTCTGTGAGTTTGAGACCAGTCTGGTCTATGTAGTGAGCTTCTGGATGTCCAGAGCTGCACAGACAGATCCTGTCTCAAAACAAAACAAACAAAAAGCAGAGACATCAAACGTGTTGAAAGGTTTTAGCACAAAAAAAGTGGGACAGAGCATGAAGAAAAAGACTGTGGAAGGGCCGCCCATGAACTATGAAGCCTTGGATATCATTCAACCCTCTCAACTTGAACCCCAAAACATAAAGTGGAAAAAACGGAGTATAATGACCAGAGCAGACAGAATGCTGAATAAAAAGCCCTGGTGTGCATCTACAGGAAGTTCAGAGTGGACTCCAGAGTCAAGGTTAGGGTTGGAGGGTCAATGTCTCATAGTCAGCCATGACAGTATGGACAGGGCTCAGAGAGCAAGAACCTAGAAAAATTCATTACTTTAGTTTCATAAATTGTCATTGTCTAGCCCAAAACGAGTGACCTTTACAGCATGAGTGGCCATGGCTGACAACCGTTTGCTGTTCTGTTGTCTGGCAGTTTTCTCTTAATTGAAATAATCCACACAGGAAGAAGAGGGCTCTCATTGCACATGTCTGGGAAAACAAAAACTTAGTTCTGTGTGCTTGTCCCCAACAGCTTAAAATGGAGTAAATAGGGGCTGGAGAGATGGCTCAGCAGTTGAGAGCACTGGCTGTTCTGATTCCCAATACCCACATGACAGCTCACAATAGATGGTGTGTGTGTGTTGCCTCCCCAGGAAAAGTCTGTCATACAATATTATTCTTCCCCAAACCTGACATTCCAGTTCTGTATAGCCATGGTTAATTATGCATGCAACAATTTTTCATTTTAAAAAATTAATATTTTTCTTTACTGTGTGTATCTGTATCTGTGTGCCTCGAGGCTTGTGTGAATACCAATGGACGATGTGCAGGAATTGCTCTCCTCCCTGTAGATTATAGGGATTGAACTGAGGCTGTCAACCTTGGCTGCAAACACCTTTACATCTCCCATGCCCTGCAACAAGTGATGGACTAGAGACTGCCAGATATTCCACATCAGTACAATGGCAAACAGTGCAAATGAACCTTACAGTATGTCAGGCAAATGAATTTGATGGTATATACTTTAGGAGGTCACAGGAAGCCTCTTTTGCACAGGTGGGGAGTCAGCCATGGCCAGAGAGATACATGGAGTTAGCCAGGAAAGACAGCAAGTGCAGCACGCTCCCGCCACTCTCTCCAGCCTCTCTCTCTCTCTATCCTCTCTCTCCAGCCTCGCTCCTCCCCCCTGGAATGTTTTTCCTCCTGTTGACACACTGCATACTTTTCAAGCCCAGTGAAATGTCTGCTCTTTGACAAAGTCTTCTCTGACTGAAAGCTGTTTCTCCCTCACCTTCCCACAGCACTTACTTTTTTTATTTTTCTTTGACAATTTTCACTTTCTGCCCCGTTTTTCTGGTTATTTCTATATGCAGCTTATCTGTTTCTACTAAATTTTAAATTAAAAAACGGAGTGAGTCTGTTTCTTATTCATCTGTCGACTCCCCAAGGTTAGCACATTCCTTACTCAGAGAAATCTGGAAACAAATGTGTGTGGTACACATGGATGCCTGCCTGTTTGACATCCCTTTTCAAATGGTTTTCATTCAAATGAAGCTATTGTTGCAAGCTCTGCCTTCAGGACTGAATTTATTCTTTGGTTAAACCAGAATGCTCTGGTCACGGTCCCCAAGACTGATTGGTGTTCACCACAATGACCACAGCAATCCTAACAAACAGGCCACTGTTCTGAGCTGCCAGATCTCCCGTATCAGCTGAAACGGACCGACGAAGTGTGAATTGAGACCCCCAGTCCTGCAGGGCTCTATTTATTCCTTGCTTTTGTGCTCTAAGAGCCCGTGACCCAGGCTTCAGACTGATGTGAAACATGTCTTCAGGGAATGGATGACACTGAGGCTATGGGGGCTTTCCACCGAGACAGAAGCATAATGCTTGGGACAAAAATCACCAAAGATCAGTATGGGTGGAGAGCAATGAACTTCGGAGGCAACGTGAAAACAAGTCGATTGAGCTTTGAAGTGACCTAGACCTAGGCCCAGATCCCAGATACTTACAGGCTCTCACTTATATACTCTCTTTCAGACTCTCATGTAAAAATATTATGCAGATATTTTACAAAATCAAAAATAATGTGAGATGTACAATGGCTATATACTCTTAAATTTGTTTATTCAAATATATTTTGTTCTCTTGGGGGGCAGGAACTTATTTTTGCCTCTATTTCTGCAAAATCTAGCAAGTGCCCAGTAAATCATAAATACTGGTAAATACTTTTTAAATTTTAACATTTATTTTTTTAAAAGGTTTGTTTATTTATTATGTATACAGTATACAGAAGAGGGTACCAGATGTCATTATAGATGGTTGTGAGCCACCATGTGGTTGCTGGGAATTGAACTCAGCACTGAAAGAACAGTCAGTGCTCTTAACCTCTGAGCCATCTCTCCAGCCCAAAAGTAACATCTTTTTTTCTTTTTTTTTATGTGGATTGGTGTTTTGCCTGCATGTATAACTGTGTAAGGGTGTCAGATCTTGGGATTACAGACAGTTGTTAGCTGCCATGTGAATGTTGGGAATCGAACTCAGGTCCTCTGGAAGAACAGTCAGTGCTCTTAATTACTGAGCCAACACTCCAGCCTTGGCGTATTATTTCTGTAACAGGATTTCCTGAAACTAGAGGAACAGACAGTTGTGAGCCATTATTTGGGTGCTGGAAACCCAACTCAGGTCCTTACCAAGAGCAGCAAATGCTCTTAACCACTGAGCTATCTCTACAGTCCTGTTTTGGTTTATGGAATGCCCTGTGTATATGCCCATGCCTGTCATCTGAGTGATTGTCTGGCTTATATTAGTTTTTCCTAGGTACCTTTTCTTTTTGGTACTGTAATTTCTTAATTTAACTATGTTTTCTCAAGGAGTCTTTCAGCTGGTGATGCTGGTGATGGTTTCCCCTCTTCTTTTTTTTTTTCCTTCTTTATTTTGTATTTATCAAAAAAAAAAAAACAGTAAAAAGAATTTAAAATGCAGAAGAGTTAACAATAACTATACAGAGGATAAGAATCATAAGCATGGCTTATCAAGGGTAGAAATACAAATAAGATTGCTACACATATATTTTCTTTGTGTTCAGCTTTCCCTATATATCCTTATTCAAGACCTTGAATAAGGTTTCCTCTCTTCTTGACTCTATTCCCAACTTTTGACAGTTCTCGTCGGGGTGACCAGGCAGTTCATAGCCAGCAGATGGCACTGTAGCAGGAACGTACAGAATTTTTAGGTTTGTGACAACCATTCTCCTGATTCAGTGCAGCACTTTCACCCAGACTCCAATAAAGCAGACTAAATTGTCTATAATTAGAGGTTCCCACTTACAAAGTAGAATCTATAGCTTTGTGTCCTGTACCCGACTCCATCATTAGACTGATGCTGTTCATCATCTTGTCAAAATATCCTCAGAGAAGCCATGGTAGGTTCTGAATAAAGTGCCTGAGGTGACCCCAGCATGACTTAAATGGAGGAGATAAAAGAAGCTATCTTGATAGTTTAAGGAAAAGAAAAACCCATTCTAACAAACAGGAAGGCATCTGAATGCTTCTGACACAGAATGAAATATGCAACTTTTGTTGTAAAATTTGTTATTTTGTTTGCAAAATTTGGACACAGTTTTCTGAGAGGAGAAGCCACCCAGCAAAGGCAGTTCTGGAAGCCTGAGTAGCTGCTTCATCGCCCTCTGCCCTCGAACTCTCTGGGTTTCAAATATCACAGGACATGGCATAGTACCACTGCAGCACACAAAAACTAAACAAGCAAACAAAAACTGTAACCCCAAGAAGACAGGTTCAACTCTCCTGATAGTGGGGTTGTTTTCAGCTTGCTGTGATAAGATGATGTGACCCTGTTGTAGAATACACACGTGAGCCACCTCATGTGCAGTTTCTAAGAGACCCAACCTGTGTTAGCAAAGCTCAGACAGAAAGAGATCCTGGCAGATGGGAGCCCAGGACTACCGAATGTTACAGCTCGGATAGAAAAATATTCAGGCAGTCGGGAGCCAATGAATACTGAGTGTTACAGCGTGATGGAAAGTATTCAGGCAGTAGGCTTTCCACAGTGAAAGTGTTACAGCTTTGCTCTCTAAGCTGTTCTTTGTTCGAGCTCCATTGCTACCCTGGTGAAAGAAGAAGGTTGACACCCAAACCTCATTCAAGAAATTTATAGGGCGGGAAGAGTCCAGGAGGGTGACTGCCTTAGCTGGAGTGGGAGAGGGCATCGAGCAAAGGGCAGCAGTGTAAATGGGGCTTCTTGGGGATTGGTCAGATTTTAGATCCCTGAGCTTTGAGTGGTTAGATTTCCGTGCTCCGGGATTGGTCTACTTTTTTATGCCAGATTTGGCTGATTTCAGGGTCCAAATATGTTTCTTTCACTGACTCTTTTGGGCTTTTTTGGCTCTAATTTCAGGGCCAGGACATATTTCTTTCTCTAGCTCTGATTCTAGGGCTAACGTGTGTTTCTTTGTCGCAGAGTCAGGGCACATTTCTTTGGTTCTGGGTTCACTGGCTCAGGTCTCAGCTCCAAGGTGTGTTTCTTTCCCTAGCTCTGGTTTCAGGACTAGAATGGATTTCTTTTACTGGTTCTGGTTTCAGAGCCAGGGTAGGTTTCTTTCATTAACTCTGATTTCAGGGTTAGGGTGGGTTTCTTTGGCTGGTCCTTTTACACTACACCAGCGCCCTTTTGAAATTCTACCTGATTTCATTATCAGTTGTCACCTAACTGGGTTGGAGTCAAAGGAATAGTTTTCTTTCTTTTCTTGGTCAGGAATCACTTGATCCTGAAAGTCTTGTTCTCAAGAGGATATGGTGGAAAACATGTTCTGGCACACTGTGTGATGGAGAAAAAGAGCATAGTTGCTCTCCCAGGATTGTCGGCAGGCCGCTGCTCTCTCACACACATACAAAGTACAGCCACAGATTCTCCAACCTTTATTTTTTAAAAAAACACACTTTAAAAATTTAAACTGTATATATCAATAGTCTATACACAAATGGAAAGCTAGGGATGGTAGAAGGAGGGAGATGCATACACACGAATGCTAACAGTATTCACAGTAATCAGTGTGACTGAAGAAATTGTTCTCTTTATGTTTTATGTCTTTTCGTTGCTTTAATCATTTTTTTGATATTTGATTTCAGTAAGTCAAATTAAATTTATTGACATCATATATGAGTAATGCACTCATACCAGAAATATCATCTTTCAATAAAAGTTATTCCTAGTCGAAGAAGAATGTGAAACAATCTATTCCACAATTGATTGAATCTGAATTAGGAAATGTTGTTTTAATATGAAAATGCTATGAGAACTATTGATAATTGTCAGAATGGTAAACAATATCTATAGGAATATACAATGTATATATTAATAAAAAATTTCTCTAAACATATAAAACAACAACAAACCACAGTAGCCAATCGGTCTAGCTGGACAGGTACAAGCTACAGACATCTGGTTGCCATGATCACAAAGGAAGCCTTGAAGGCCATGCTCGCCTCACGCTACGTAAGAACGCAGACACTACCCTAGCAGGATCCTTAGCTCGACGATCTGCTAATTTTGTTTGACTGAGTTCGGCGATCTACTCTCCGCCCTTGCGCTTGCGTATTACGGCTCGTTCTCGTCCCTACGGCCCGGATCGGGAAGTGTCAAAGTGGGAGCCGGGATCCTCCGCCTTTGCCGCGGCTACTGCTGAACCCTAACCCCTCATCCCAGCTGGGCTATACCGCCATGACGAACGGTGAGAGCTGGGCCCCGGAGCGGAGGGTGGCCGTAGAGGACGGGGGACAAACGTGGCGGGCGGGGCTAGACTGACGTGGCTGTTCCCCCCGCCCCCTCCCAGCCCAGCCCCCCTGGGCCTTGGGGAGCATCTAACGCCGGTCTGGGATGCTTCTCGGATCCCCTATTCTCACGTCCATCAGTGTTCCCCAGTTACTGCCTACACCTGACTTTTGGTTATTACCCTTTCTCTTTCTTCTTTCCTAGAAGTTGGTTCTAGTCACTGGGGAAGTCAGTCACAATTAGTGCTGTTAATCCCCAGGGAATAGAGGATATCAAGTTCCCTAAAGTCTCATTCTTTCGGACAATAGGCCACTTGGGAGGACCTAGGAATGGTATAAAACCCCCAACTTTGCGGAGGGAGGTCAATGTAGGCAATTCCCAAAGTTTTTTTGTTTGTATGGTTTGGTTTTAATGACAAAAGCCTTCACTTGTAAAGTCCTAGCTGGGCGGTTCCATCCGGAGCTTCGGGTTTATGTTGCAAAGGATGGATTTAGAAGCCATCTTTTGTTACTGATGGAGCATTTGAACCCCTGTTTATCTTACCTATTTTTTCCCAGGCTGCTTCAAACCGTTTTATAGCCATGATTTCCAAGTTCTAGAAGAAGAATTGAGACCCTGATAGTCAGTTTTACATGAAAAGAAATGAGAAACCTTTTAGGCACTATGATTGGAGGGAGGGGCTCAGGAAAGCGTTTCTTATAGACTTCCATAGACTTGACACTGAAGATCCAGATGTCATATCCTTGTGAATTTTGGCATTGTCTACAAGAACTTACAGAGTAAAAGAGTGGCACATAAAGGCGCCCACGAAAAGTGTGAGTGTATTGATGATGCACTGGAACTGCCTATGACAGAGGAAGACAAGCCAGTGTGGTCCAGAACTGGGAGGAACTGGTAAACACTGGTTGTATGTAGCAGCTATTTGCTAGGATGCTAGCAAGTTTTCTGGGTCTTACCATAGAACACAGAGTTAGAAAAGGAACATCACCTGGAGGAAGCCATCATGTGAACTAGGAAATAGAACCTTCTGGTATAGTAGACAAAATTTACCTTGATGTAATACATCTTGTCTATCTGTACAACACATGAAACACTAAGCTTTCCATGGTGTCTAAGGTTCAGACACATTTTTGTTCTGTTGTTTTTGAGACCAGACTCGGAGGTATGGTTCACACCTCTAAGCCCAGCACTGGGAAGAGAGAGGCAGACTTTAAGGTCAGGCTTGCCTACACAGCAGAACCTTGTCTCAAAAACCAAAATAGGATATGGTCTCAGTTTGTTGCTTAGGCCGAGCTTTGCTAATGCCAGTTTTAGAGGAGTGCATCGTTATGAATGAACTTTTCGGATATCAGTTTTTCCTGTTCCCCCTCGTCCCTTATGTACACTTTTTGTTCTGGCAGGAATCTGATTTGTAAATGGTGAGTCATACTTGAAGTATCAACTGAATATAGCAAAAGTGTAGCCATATGAAGTCTAACTCTTAGAATTTCCATGAAGCTTTATGGTCTGCCTTAACAGGATTTATCAACAGATGCAGATCTGAAAAACTTGGCTAAAAATTGAGCTTCTCAGATGAGTGGCTTATACCAAGAACATATATAAATCTTTATGTTCAGACTCTCCAGATCCTTAAAACCTGGTATAAGTACCAGTTCCTCTCAAAAGACCAGATCCACACAAATACACACGTTTTCAGTGAAGTGATAAAGGGCCTGTTTACAAGCAAGTTGGGGAAATAAGTGTCAGGTGCTGAACCCTGCCTATTAACTGTTGGCATTGCTATTGAGGTGATCTCGGTGAGCTCTGGGTAGCTTTACCTCTCCCAAGCCAGAGCAGCACCAAAGGCCTTTTCTTCTTTATGTGACAGTGTACTCCTTGGACGGGATTCTGGTGTTTGGTTTGCTCTTTGTTTGCACCTGTGCTTACTTCAAGAAAGTCCCTCGTCTCAAAACCTGGCTGCTCTCAGAGAAGAAGGGAGTCTGGGGCGTGTTTTACAAAGGTAAGGTCTTATCTGACACAGAGAGGGGATAGCTATTTCTGGACATCTATAAACTAGAAGACATAGGGCAGGGGGTTATATTTGGATTCATCTTTAGTATGTGAGTGTGTGTATCATGTGTTGTGGGGGTGTGTTTGTTGCTGTGCACAGCTGGGTAGCTGGCCTGTGAGCCTCCAGGAGTTGTCCTGATAAGAGAACAGAGTGTGTGTGTGTGTGTGTGTGTGTGTGTGTGTGTGTGTGTGTGTGTGTGTGTGTGTGACTCTGGTCAGCTTTATGTGGTTTCTGGGGTTTTAACTCAGGTGCTCACTTTTGTATGGCAAGTGCTTTGCCTGGCCTCTGTTATAATATCAAATAGTCTTTTTTATGTATGTATGTATGTATGTATGTATGTATGTATGTATGTATGTAGTCATGGCTGTTCTGGAACTAGCTTTATAGAGCAGGCTGACCATGAACTCACAAAGATCCCCTGCCTCAGGCTCCCAAGTGCTGGGAATAAAAGCATTGCCACCACTGCCAGGCTAAAATAGTCATTTCTAAAGTTGAAGGAAAAGGTAATTTTTAAATTTGCTATTACTTAAGGCATACTTGGTTATTTTACTGTCTAAGTAATTTTGGAATTCTAGGACTAAGTAAAATTCTTCAGTGCCAGATGTGGCACATATATATAGTCACAGCTGCTTGGGAGGCCAAGAAGCTAACGTAGTAATACTCTGTCTCTTGGAGTGAGGTTGGTGACATGTCACAAGTTATATAACTTTAGGTTGGCCTAAAATTCTTAACAGGAAGAATTTTTTTCATCTATTTAAAAAAAATTTTTTTTTTTTTTTTGGTTTCTTGTATTTGTATGAGCACTTTGCCTGCATGTCTGTCTGTGCACCACATTCATGCCTGGTGCCTGAGGAAGGGAGGCGCCTCCCTGAGGGTTCTGGAGTGCTGGGAATCGGACCCAGGTCCTTTGAAAGAACACGGATGCTCTTAACCACTGAGCCAACTCTCCAGCCCATCCACTGATTTTTTTTTTTTAAAAAACAAAACACAATGTGACCTTAACTTTTAGCTTAATGAATTTACACACACACACACACACACACACACACACACACACACACACACACACACACACAAACTTTTTTTATTTGGGGCATCTTCATCAGCAATCCTACATAACTATTTTTTTTCTGAAGTAGGGTAATAAGGACAGGTATTGGTGACACACATGTGTTATCCTAGCACTCAGGAGTTGAGTCCAGCCAAAATTGCCTAATGAACTTTTGACTAAAAGAGTTAGGGAGGCCAGGCATGGCAGCACACACCTTTAATCCCAGCACTTGGGAGGCAGAGGCAGATAAGCAGGTAGATCTAGGTGCTTCAAGGACATTCTTGTTCTACCTACAAATTTGAAGCCAGCCAGGGTACAAAGTGAGGTTCTATCTCAAAACATAAGAGCCTGGGGCAAGGGGATAAGCAATTCCTGCAGAGCCTAGAACATAATGTATCATTTAGGAACAATCCCAGACTCTGGGGGGAACCTTGGTTTTCCTTAAAGAGTTCAGAAGATGGCTTTGGAAGTATGGAGCCAGGTGTAACATCTCTTTACCTTTGTCTTGTAGCTGCTGTGATTGGGACCCGGCTGCATGCTGCTGTTGCAATTGCCTGCATTGTAATGGCCTTTTATGTCCTGTTTATAAAATGAATTCCAAAGTATCCCAGTCATCAACTGCCAACCAAGGAGATAAAGATGAAGAACTTGTCAGAAACCTGGACCCACTGTAGGAGAGTTCAGCCAAAACCACGAGTGTCCCTAAGGTGACACGGGATCGTCTGCCTGCCACATGCCACGGGAAAACTCATGGTCACGGACATTATCTTTGCTTCAGGGGACTCCAGAAAGCCAACTGTTTTTGATCTCTGTATTAATCAGCCCTCAGCAGCAAGCATATATCTCCAGATAAATCACACCCTTTGGTGATATGATTATGTACCTTCTGCTTAAATCCTGGGCCTAGTGGTAGCTCAGTGGTAGAATATTTGCTTTGTATTGTCAAGGTCCTGGGTTTGATCCCCAACACTGAAAAAAAAAAACAACCTACAATTGGTCATCTATTTTGCTCTTCAGCCCATCATCAGAACCTTTAAAAATTGAGGCTCATTAGGGAAGGATATAGGCTGTGTTCAGACTTCCTGGAAGGGGACCCCCACCCCCTTTTTTGAGATAGGATCTCTGCATAGCCCTGGCTGTCCTGGAGCTCTCTATGTAGATCAGGCTGGCATCAAACTCACAGAGATCTGCGTGCCTCTGCCTCTTGAGTGCTAGGATTGAAGACATATGCCAGAAGATAATTTTTAAGGCTTAAATTTTTCTATTGCCTAATTTGAATCTGGTGAATTGGGGAGGGATGGTAGGGCTGGGTGGGAAATGGGAGTTACCAAAGGCCAAGAAAAGGTTTAGTTCTGAAATGTGTTTTTTCTCTGCCAATCTGAGATCTTAGCAAGGAATGAGTCTCAGTGTAGAGAGAACAGATTGCCGGATGCTGGTAGCTTGAAGGTTTTCCCAAGAGAACGTGAGCATATCTGCAAGCCAGAGTTATTGGTTTGGAGGCTGGAAACAGCAACTGAGACAAGGGAGCATTTTCTGCTTACCACTGTCCTCAAAGAAGACTCTGCAGACCAACTAATACACAGAAAATGAACCAACTCTTGCTCTTTCCTAAAGCTTTTTTTTAAAAAATATTTTCTAAATTACTTAGTGCTAAATACTGTTACTCAGTTTAAATACCAATACTGGGGCAGAAAAGGAACTATTGAATAATAAGTGATTAATATATTTGAAGTTCTGATAGAAGAGATATGTAAATTAGTATATCAATTCATATACTAGTAAATCCATCTAGTATAAGAATTTATTGTAATGAAAATATATATAGATGGGAGTTCTTCATGTTATAAAAGATACAAGCTTGTTCTTTAATCTGGGTTACAGCAACTTTTAGTTGTGTCTGCAAACTCAACTTTCTTCACACTGCAGTATCTCACTGCTGTATTTACTGTAAAACCAGTAGAAACTGAAACGAGAGGGGTCACTGATACTAACACCCGACAGTTCAGAGAGTCCACTAATAAAATGCATGTGTTACTGACTAAAGAAAAATGGAAATTTCCAGCGGAGTATCAAGGCTTCTGTGGGGTGTGAGGACTCCTGACAGATGATGTTAGATGACTCAACATTTGAAGGGAAGACTTCTCTATTCCTTCCTCCTTATGCCTGCAAAAGAAATCAGCTGTTAGGTGTAAAGTCTACAACAATCTAAAAAAAGTAGGTCAAATATTATTGATAATACACAAGGGTATACATAGATGTTGACTTGTCCATCACAAAGCTTGACTGGACAAGCACTATGGTTCACTCCCAGATGATGTTAAACTCTGGTCTGCAAGAACAGAGGCTGCTGGGAAGCTCAGGTTCCCATGCATTTGAGTGCTTTGTTGCAGTATAATGCACTGTGTGTGAGCATCTCTCTTTAAGAATTGGTCCACAGGGCACATTGCAATGATGGAAACATGGTCATTCCTAAGGATTGTTCACAGGAGAGAAAAGGAATCTGATGGGTCTGGAGAGATCCTTTAAGTGAGTTGGGGACCTGTTGGCCCAGTGAGTGTCCCCTGGGAAGCAGGTTCAGCCCTAGTTACTTTGTATTTAATGACTTGTTTTCAAATAGGGCTGATGGCTCCAACCCCTGTCAGTAGAGCAAATTCATTTCTTAAACAGCCTTTATTCTGCAGTTTCTTTAGGTCCCCTTGGCCTAAATGCCTGAATTGGTAGACTTTAAGATGTTTCCTTATCAGAATGTTCCAAAAAGAACACAAAGAAGCAAATAGTCAATTTCACTTCTTGACCCTTGACACATAGGAACCTGTTGTACTTACTATTTAGGCTGATGCTTCTCAATGTGGCAAAGAAAAAAAATGATAAATTGTTGCTCTAGGGAAATCCTTTAGGGTAGAGGTATGAGGGTAACAATATTGCTTCAGATTCAGGCTCATCACCATGAACCCTGTGCACCAAGTGAAATCAGCTCCTTTTTATAGTTGAAATACCATTTTTTATTCACCATTGTTGGCACAATTGTTGAAAATAAACCAAACCGTTTTCCCTGTGGTTGCTGTCTGCTCTGTCATGTGTATTTATTGAACTGGTCCATGCTCCCTTGGGTTCCGCCCATAGCATAGCACGTCAGTCAGTTTACTTGAGTGAATATTGTCATCTGATAAGTTCCTTCTGAAGGTTACTGGATGCATGATATGGTTCAGATGACACGTTGGCTAAGCCTTCTGGGAGAACTGGATATAACGAGTAAAAGAAGTATATTAGGGAGGTAGGTAACTCCTCTAATACATTTAGCCAACAGACCCACTATTAAAGGTGAGTGCCACTTGGCATTACTGGTGAACTTCATCTTTAAGGTTACTAGGTCAGCCACCCAGGCCCTTAGAAAATATCTGACCGGGGCTGGAGAGATGGCTCAGTGGTTAAGAGCACCGTCTGCTCTTCCAGAGGACCTGGGTTCGATTCCCAGCACCCACATGGCAGCTAACAACTGTCTGTAGTTCCAGTTCCAGGCAAACACCAAGGCAAATAAATAAAGTTTTTTTTTTTTAAAAAAAAAAAAAAAAAAGAAAAAAAGAAAATATCTGACCGATGGGATTCTGGAGCATATGGTGGGTACTTTCTTCAGTGTCTGTTTATTGAAGGTGCCAAGTAGAACTGGCATAAGTACAAATTACAGCTTCAGAAATAAGTTTCTACTAATGGCTAAAATTATTTTCCTTTGCTACCCTGAGCCATTACAGAAAAAAGACAGGAAAAAATGTTAATATTTCATGCACTCTATGGTGAGAGGCACATCTATCTAATTGTTATTTCACACGTGGAATTTGAAAATTAGATTTATTTTTTCTTTATTTGGGTCTGAATATATACCCTAGGTTTTTCAGGAACTTAGTATGTAGACTGGACTGGCCTTGAACTCAGAGATCTGACCAAGACATGCACCATAATGCCTGGCCAAAAAACACCCCATATATTTTAATGAAATGAAGGCTTAGCAATATGACTCTTAGCATCAACTCATAGGCAGCCAGGAGGCTCTGTGAGGCTAGGGTTATATAGTCCTACATCTCCATTTTACAGATATCCCATTTCTTTAAGTACTCAAATATCTGTTGATTAAATAATATTTACCAGGTTACAAGGTGGTTCAGTGGGTTAAAGGTGCCTGCTACCAAAGCTGTCGGGCTGAATTTGATTTCAGGATTTACATGGTAGGAGGAGAAAACCGACGCTTTGCAAGTTGTCCTTAGACTTCACCATGACACACTGTTCCCACTCTGCCAATAAATACACGTGACATGATATTTATTGTCAGTGAGAAGGCACGCCTGGAAGAGTGTTTATGTTTTTGTTGATGTTGCTTTGTTTTTAGTAATCTAGGATTGCAAAATCCACGGTAAATAAAGTCATTCACACAAAAGTCTGAAACTAGATCACTTCATAGCTGAAAATTGAATGTTTTTTTAGTTTTGGGCAAAAAAAAAGATCAAAGTAAAACTAGATAGAAATATAAACATTTACAAATTTTATATAAACGGATACATAGTAAATATGTTGAGCTTTTTTTTTTTTTTTTTTTTTTTTTTAAACTTTATTTATTTATTTATTTATTTGCCTTGGTGTCTTGCCTGGAACTGGAACTACAGACAGTTGTTAGCCGCCATGTGGGTGCTGGGAATCGAACCCGGGTCCTCTGGAAGAGCAGACGGTGCTCCCAACCACTGAGCCATCTCTCCAGCCCCGATATGTTGAGCTTTTTGCCTGCCTGTAATCACAGCACCCGGAGGGAGGTTGAAGCGGGAAGATTTTGAGTCGGGCACTTAAGACTTTTAAACAAAACATACTGAAACTATTCTCTTTACGGAAATCGGTCCTACAGTTCTGGGACCTCCCAGCCACAAGGAGGCAGAAGAGAGCGCTCTGGCTAGCTAGACATGGTGTGCGGGAGCCGCCTGACCGCTCTGTGGTTCCTCCCAGAATCCTTTGAGACAGGAGAGAATGTTTAAAAGGGGGAGCAACTTCCGCTTCCTCGCGAGTGGGAGCGTGGCCCGGGTCATGGACGGTTGTATGTAGTGTGGTGTTGCGTGCATGGTGCGTGTGTGCCGAGTGGGAGTGCGAGTGTGTGCGCGCGTGGGGCGTGCGAGGCGAGTGTGTGTGTCCGCCCCGCGCCCCTCCCCCGCCTACACTTTGATCTTATTTGATCGGGTCGTGACCCCCGCCCCGCCGGGCCGGCCCGAGATGAAAAGCAGCCCTCCTGCGAAGCCCCGTCTGCGGGGCGCTGTGCAGCGAGGCCCTCTGGGCGGTGGCAGTGCCGCGGTTCCCGAGGTCTCGGGATCGGTCCTGCGGGCCCGGCGCTCAGAAGTGATGAATTGATCAGATAGACGAGGCCGGCTCTGTCCCGGCCACTGATTACCGAGGCGATTCTGATCTGAGCCCGACCCCAGGACCCCGCCGCCTAGCCGCTCACCTCTGCGGCCTCGTGTGCTGACTCGCAGAGACCCAGGGTGAAAGCGCCCAGAGCGGACGCCAAGCTGCCGCCAGTAGGTGGAGGAGGCTTTTGTTCCGTTCCTACTGCAGTTTTCCTCCCTCACCTTCCGCCCCTCTTTTTATAGGCTGGGCTTTTTTGGTGACTTTGTATCAATAGCGATCAGCCTCTACTGAGAAATGTGTCCGTTCCACACATAAAGGGAACATAAACTTACAAACCTTAGGATCTGGGGACTTACTCCGTATATAGTGAATTAAAATGTAGGATTTAAGGCTTATAGGTGGATATTTTGTCTTTGTCTCAGGGTGGTTAACTTGGCTTTTAGCTGAGGAGGATCTTGAATATTCATCTGAACTGGCTACCTCCACCTCTTGGATTCAGATTCCAGCCACTTTACTAACTTTGAGCTTTTATATGCGTGAATCATGTTAGAGTATGGGTGCTTGGTTGTGTGTGGGCGCACATGTACAGGTGCTTGTGAAGACCTGAGGTTGTTTTCTGGTCTTCTTCGGTCAAACACTCCACCCCCGACGTAATCGGAGGCAGAGCTCCTTGAATGAGAAGCCTTGGCTTAACTAGCCATTTGTCACTTTTTGTGATCCCCTCACCTTGTAATAGAACATCTGAACCTACTTCTGATGGATAGCAATTAGCTTCTCCCCCCCCCCCCATCTGTCATGGTTCTCTCTGGCCTCTGATCATCTCTGTTACACTATCAACCTGTAGGAGATAACTTTAGATTCCACAGGAGTAAGACAATTGTATTTTGTGTGTGTGTGTGTGCTCCTTATTTAATGTTCTCAAGTTCCAGATATGTTTCATAACAGGATCCCATCCTTTTTCATGGGTGAATAGTTCTATATTGTGCTGACCAGTTTTGTGTCAACTTTACACAAGCTAAGGCCATCTGAGAGAAAGGAAACTCATTTTCTCAATTGGGCATATTCTTAGTGATTGATTGGGGGGGCTGGTGGTCCTGAGTTCTATAAGAAGGCAGGCTGAATAAGCTATAAGGAATAATCCAGTAAGCAGCACCCCTTCATGGCCTCTGCATCAGCTCCTGCCTCCAGGTTCCTGTCCCTTCCAAACCAGTCTTTTGCCCTAAATCCTTCTGGCAAAATGACTTTCCAATTTGCAGCAGGACTTGACTCTAGAATCGAAGAGTGGTCGAGAGTGCCATGGGCAGCAGACACTTCAGGCTTCATCTTGAACAAACCTATTTAATGAGGAAGGGTGGCTGGTGGGTGCTTCACTAGGGTGAAATTAGCCTGGTTGTCCCCACTAGGTGGAGAAAAAGCCACCATCATTTTTTCGGGAGTAACCTCCGTTGGTGGCTGCAGTGTGAGGAGACACTGTGGAGAAAAGAGAATGGGGTGAGTTGGAATTCCAGACCCTTTGCCTCCACCACCTTTTTAAATCTTTTAATCAATGTATTTATTGGTGGAGTGAGAAGATTCTTGTAAAGACGGGAAATGCATCTCATGGGAAATGAGCCTGTTGGAAGTTAGCTAAGATCTTCATCCCCAAATTCATGTTCTGTGCCTGCCCTGCTCAAAATGTCATCTGGACCTAATCTAAAAAAGTGAATTTCCTGGTTTTATTATCAGCATGTATCCTAGGATTAGTCTAGCAGGTGACAACTTAATCACCGTATCCATCATCTGTGGTCCCGATCTTCCTGCCAGCCAGTAACCCCGAGCCCCGGTCCCTGGTGGTTGAGAGAGACTGCGGCACCCCCCATGAGCTGCCCTGTCTCCTGACCCTCACCTATGGATCCTTGGATGCTGTGGATGGACTCTTTCTTAGGGTTGGTCCAGTATCTGATGTTAGACCAGGAAGTGAGAGGGGCTGGAGGAGGGTGGAAACATTCTCCAGGAAACTGGATCTTGCTTCTAGAAAGTGGTGAGAAGAGAACAGAGGTGAGTGGCAGAGAGAAAACAGTGAAAGGGAGAGATGACATCATAACAATTTCAAGTCTAAGGCCCTATTTACCTTCTAGAATTATCAAAGCAAATGTTTGTTTATCCAGATGAATTTAACTGGATAAATGAACTATCCAGATAAGAATTTCTGCTCAGGAGCTGGAGAGATGGCTCAGCAGTTAAGAGCACTGACTGCTTTTCCAGGGGTCCAGGGTTCAATTCCCAGCACCCACATGGCAGCTCACAACTGTCTGTAGTTCCAGTTCCAGGCAAACACCAAGGCAAATAAATAAAAATTTAAAAAAAGAATTTCTGCTCATTATAGAAAATAAAATACAGAAATAAGGCCTAAGGATGGGCTCGGTGGTACACCACTTGCCTGGCGTGCATGATATCCTAAGTTTGATTGAGTCAAAGACAAAAACTGTCTTACAGATAAAAAACCAACTATGTTCACATAGCCACATGTCATTCTACCTTACTCAGTAGATGGGCCGACGACAGGCACTGCTCCCATCACTTACCCGTGTTTTTCCTGAATGGTCTCCTGGTGTAACAGTATCTCGGTTTTGTTCTTGAATGCCCCAGTGTGGTGGTCATACAAGGCTGCTAAGCGGAAATCCAGATCATCCTTTGGCATCTACAGAAAATCAGTCCTGCCACAGTTAACTTGACCCTACTCTGATTGTATCTAGCTATTGTATTCAGATTTTATCCAGAAGAGCAGAAACCCACCAGCACTTAACACTGTGTTGTTCATAACTCTGGTCCATAGGCATGATCTCCTACCGGTTAGGCTTAGAGTGGTAAGCATACTGGAGATGAGCAAAAATGGTCTTTGGGTTTGATAACCCTTATCTCATTATGGTTACATTTAGCCTTTGATTTTTTTGTTTTCAAGACAAGGTTTCTCTGTGTAGCCCTAGCTGACCTGGGACTCACTGTAGACCAGGCTGGTCTCTACAGAGGCCTGCCTGCCTCTGCCTCTCAAGTACTGGGATTAAAGGTGTACACCAACACCACTCAGCTCAGCCTTTGATTTACTACAGTGTGTGTAAAGAAATTTGATAAAAAAGATTTGGAGCAAGTCTTGTGACTTAGTAGGTTGGTTTTCGATTTGGTAAGATCTTGAATTGGGAAGAAAAGGAAAGACGCTGAGGCATTTCAGACCAGCTCAGAAAAGGATCTTAATGCCGGGTGTGCTGGCATGTGCCCATGCTCCCAGGACTAAGGAGGCAGGAGGAGAATTCCAAGCCAGTCTGAGCTAAATACTAAGTATGAGATCAGCCTCAGCTATGTAGCAAAGTTCTATCTACAACAAATTAATTAATTAAAATAGAAGATATGCTTGAGCCCCAAGTGGATGCAGAAAAAAGTAGTATTTCAATGCTAAGTACCTTAGGATCAAAAAAGCAGACTTCTCTCCTCATCGAGGTAAAAGTGGGAGTTGAGTTGAGCCGATTCCAGGGTTCCTGCTGCTGAGCAAGATGAGTTGGGTTCTTATATGGCAGTTTCTGCAAAAAAGAAACAACATGCAGGGCTTGGTTACAGGAGGCCTTTCTGATGCAGCATGGGTCACGCTCATCACCTTGCTCCATCCCATTTTACTTGGCTTTCTGAAGGACAGCTACAAAGAGAGGAGTGATAACAGAGCAGGACTCTGAGCACTGAGTGAGAACTGATTGAAATGGGCCGGGAAAACAGAGGAAGCTGGTGGGTCAGAATGGAGGAGAGAAGGGACTCAGGGAACAGATCAGAAAGATGATATGCTCATGTTTAGAAGTCCTGAGTTTGGAGAAAAGACAAAACTTCTAATGAACAGAAAACTGGAAGTGTATGGCTTGCTGGAGAGCTGGGAACAAATAAGACAGATCAAGTTGTCCCATGCAGTAGTAGCTGAAGCCTGAAGAAAAAGAGTCTGACCAAAGAAATCTAAGAGGACAATATTTTCACTGAGGCAGGGAGGGCCCCATGAGAGGCAATGGGGTACAAAGTCAGAAAGTGTGGTGGCGTCTAGACGAGAAAAAGATTATACAAAGAAATGTCAGGAAAAGCTCAATAGATACTCATGTTTATAAACACCATATACATGAGTGAGAAAAACAAAGTTGGTTTTCCTTGTAGGAGATTGACCATTTTCACCACCATATCCTCAGTACCAAACATGCTGACCTAACACACATAAAAACTATGCCCTGATCAAACTAATGGCTAATTCTAGTAAGCATGGCTATCTGGTCTCCCTCACTCCACATAGAAAGTACTGTGTGACTGAACTCAGTTAAATCTTAGTTGAACAATAGGATCAGGTAAATATGTAAAATACACACACATAGTGCAAATGTAGGTTCAGCTACCTCTGCTGTGGCCCTGAGCAGGTTTGCCATTTTTCTCAAAGGCCATACAACACTCACCATCTTCTCTAATGACACAAGAGATTGCCTTTCACTAAAGTTGGGTGGCAGAGACAGACTGATCTGTGTGAAGTTGAGGCCAGCCTGGTCTACAGTATGAGTTCTGTAGGGCAGCCAGGGCAACACAAAGAAACCTTGTCTTAGAAGAAACCCAGAACAGAAAAAAAAAAAGCTGTCAATCACTGGGGCCAGCCTGCAGACCTCCGTTGGTCAGTCACAGGGAGAAGTTCTGCACTCAGAAGGAAGCTTCAGTGACCCAGCCCTTCCCTGTTCTCCAGACTGTACCATTTCCCATCATCTGGTCCCAACATCTCTACCGCCCCTTTAAGAAGGGATGCCTTCCACACTGTCACCTTCTCCACAGAGCAAGGGTCGCAGTTACTATGTTCCTTCCTTCACTCTTCATGTCTCCAAGCCCTTGAACTCTGGCCTCTCTTCCAGTGCCCGCTGAAACTGGCCTGGCTCTTAAGCCATGATTTCTGTGGCTATTAGAAAGATCTTTGCCACTCCTGACCTTACTTGATTTCTGAGATTTCTGGCACTATAACTCTGAATCCCCACACATGCTCCTCCATCTTATGAGGCAAACTTCTTCTGCTTTAACTTTGGACTCTGGCTATTACATCTTCTTTCTCTGTTCAGTCTTCTGCTTCTGATATGATTCCTTCTGGTTTTATTTTATTTTTTTAAAGATTTATTTATTTATTTATTTATTACATATACAGTATACAGAAGAAGGTATCAGATGTCATCATAGATGGTTGTGAGCCACCATGTGGTTGCTGGGAATTGAACTCAGGACCTCTGGAAGAACAGTCAGTGCTCTTAGCTGCTGAGCCATTTCTCCAGCCCACATTTATCCATTTTCTTTGGCCCATATCGAGCTATGACATCCCACTGCCATGATCTTCTCATCCCCAAACATGCACCTTATTGCCATGTTATGCTTCTTTAGGATTGCTGTACCTGTTTCCAGCCTGAGGTGTGATAACATAGTGTGTACCTAATAAAGTTTGCCTAAAAAACAGAGGACAGAGCCAGCCACAGAGTTAGCCATAGAGGTCCAGGGAGTGGTGGCCCACACCTTTAATCCCAGCACTTGAGATCCCATGCCTCTGCTCCCAGCACTTGGGAAACAAAAAGACCTTTAATCCTAGCACTAGGAAGTTTGAACCAGGAAGTAGAATGACTGGGCAGAGAAAGTGATATAAGGCAGGAGAAGACAAGAGTTCAATCCTTCCCTTTCTTCGGAGGACTCAGAGATATTCAGTCTGAGAATTCCTGGATCTATCCTTTTTGCCTTGAAGAGTTGGCTAGGCAAGAACTGTCTGCGGCTTATTCCTGTGTCTCTCTGATTATCATTTTTTCCCCAATAACTGGCTCCAGGTTTTTGTTTTAAGACCAAATAGAATTCATGCAATACTGAGGCACTTCTTTCTTACCAATTTAATCTTTATCAGTACATACTAACTACCTAAAACAGGCTTCATCATGATATTTTTATACCTGCACAAAACTCTGACAATATTCATCTCCCATTATCCTCTCTTGTTCCTTTTCCAGAGTTCACTCTTTATTTTCATGTTCCTGTCCTCCTCCACCCTTGTTGTGTTGAAGATCAAACTTATTCTGGGAAAGTGTTCCACTACTCAGCTGCTCCTGTCTCTCATCTTTGATTTTAAACTAGATTTTACATACCCCACAACTTTCTGAATCTGCCTCATCGCCCCTGTTATGTTGCACTCATCTCTCTGAAAATACAACTGCTCTTTATGACTGGGTAATCCTTGGTTGTGTATGTGTAGCACAGTTTCTTTACCTATTTTTGTAGCCATGTACTGAGGCTGCTTCTTCTTTTTTTTTTTTTTTAACTTTATTTATTTATTTGCCTTGGTGTTTGCCTGGAACTGGAACCACAGACAGTTGTTAGCTGCCATGTGGGAGCTGGGAATCAAACCCGGGTCCTCTGGAAGAGCAGACGGTGCTCTTAACCGCTGAGCCATCTCTCCAGCCCCCTGAGGCTGCTTCTTAACTTGGGTATTGTGAATATCAGTGTTAGAATAAATGTGGGTAGGAAACTTTCTGCTGACTTAATTCCTTTGGTATCTGGAGTACCATAGCAATCTGTCTGGAGACTCGAAATTTTGCTTTCACTATAGCTACACTCTATTCATATAATAGTCAAAGATATAGCCAAAGTACATTTCTATCAGCAGTGGCTTATTTACAAGTTATGGAGCTGAGCACAGAATGTTCTTAAGACTAGTCCTATAAATGTTAATGCTATCCCCCATCATTCAAGTTTCTCTACGTGGGCCACTAGTTCTGTTTTTTAGAACAGTGTCTCATATAATCTAGGCTGGTCTTGAACTTGCTATGTAGCTGAGGCTGTAGGCCTCCATTTTGCTTATACTCATTTAACACACATTTTTCTGAAAGACATGCACATAGCTGTGTGTGATTTCTAACACACTCTTATCGTGACATTCCAGTGCTTGAAATCTCACGATTCCCAGTACCTCCAGGTTGATTTCTAGCCCACAAATGCAATGCTCAAAATACTCAGCCACCAGCATCTGGTCTCTAGCATCCATTGCCCTCTATTTCACACCAACATTTAGCTTTTCTGGGTTTGCAGTTCCCCAGGCTACTCTGTCTCTCCTTCCCATGTGTATGCACCTACTACTTCCTGTCTCCTCAGTATCTGATTTTTTTCTTTCCTTCTTCATAACTTCACACACACACACACACACACACACACACACACACACACACACACACACACACACCTGTCCCCGAGAGCACATCTAGATATCATTCACCTTCTCTGTGAAATCCTCCTTCAAGTTCCTATTCTCAGGGCTTTCTACTTATGACTCCTTCGCAATACATGTGCCATAGTGGGAAGCACATTTTTTTGTTTTCTATGTGTGTGTGTTTTTGGTTTGCTTTTAATGGGTTCTTATAGCTCAGGCAGATTTAGAATTCCTGGTTCTCCTGCCTTTACTTCCCAAGTGCTGGGATTACAGGCACATGCTTGGCTTATCTCAACATTATGCTGATGCTGCTCCCCTCCTAAACTAACTTGACTATATCTATTTTAGACTACATGCCCTCAGTGTTTAGCAGAGTGTCTGGCATATAAATAATTAGTATTGAATAAAAGGAAGCTCTTTCATATTGTTACCAAGCTCAAATTACCACATAATTCACTTTAGTATGCGCCTCTTCAAATATCCCAAATACTAGGAAAAACATGGTATTTTTAGAGCACTGAACACAAATTAAACACACACATACAGATGTGTTCTTGCGTTAGCCAGAGGACAGAGGTATCGTGAAGACTTACTTGAAGTATATATAACCTGGCATCTTTCAGAGGATTCTTTTCTGTTCCACATCTCATCTGTCTTTTGAACACAGATTTAAAAAGAAAAAAGAAGAAAAAAAAAAGCTAATTTGGTGGAATCCAACTTTCCCATCACTTACATTGATCATTGCTTTATTTGGCAGACCTGAATAGCAGGTCAAAGAGACAGACAGAAAATAGATTTCTCTGGTACTCCGTGGTCTCACCAGAGAGTTAGGTTACCAGGAGTCTGCTGGAGACCCCACTGGGGATTTGCTAAGGAAACCTCAGTACCTTAGAAGCCCGCAGATTTCCCAAGTGTGTGTCTTCGTCATTTAACGCCGAGTGCGAGAAAGATTCCTGATTGTGAGGCATACTTAAAGGCCCAAAGACAGTTTATTCCAAGGAGATTAGTGCAGCCGCAGCTGGACCTGGCTCATAGAGGATCCCGAGTCCCAATTGTTTGGAACGCCCAGCTTTTGGTTGCCAGGCAACCCCCTCCCCCATTTATGACAAAGATGTATTCCCTTCTAGAGATGCGCCACCTGGCGGTTCAACTCAGAAGGCTCCTTGGAAGGAGGCTGTAGTGAATACCGAGGAAAGGAGCCCTGGATGGATAATGCACTCTGGAGCCTCAGTTGGAACACGCTGCCCTCCCCACAGCTCGGGAATTCTGCAAAAGCTGACGGAAGAAGTCCTTTATTAGGATAACTAAAAGGTTTACTTCTCACCCTCACCTAAGAAAACTTCCTCATTTTCAAAGCAATGAGAGAGTACGAGAATGTCAAAAACCCAAAGATCTCATACATTCTAACTGGAAAATTATTGTCAGGTCACTCTCCTTGCTGTTTAACTATGCAGACGTCAGGGTTGCTCATCGAACAGGCTGTAAAAGCATGGATGGATTTGGCGGGGTGGAAGGATGGAAGTAGCTTCTGCAGTTAGACGATTCCTGGAAGGCAGCGATGACGTTTGTCTTCTCTTTATGCCACGTTTACAAAATAAGAGATGCTTAGAAGTAACCTCTGGCCAAGGGCAATAGGGGCGAAATGAACTGCTGAGGATGATGGTTTGAAGGATTCTTCTACCGCATGCTTTACGTAAGCCTGTTGGGTTAGTTGCAAACCCTGTCGCGCCGCACGCGCACTCCCACGCCCGCGCGCCAGCGGTGGCGGCTGCCATAGAGACCGGCAGGTGAGCGGTAGTGGCGCGCGTGGTCCCTGCCCCACCCGCGCTGAGCGAAGAGGATGCGGTTGTCAAGGCGACGTGGATAGGAGGAGAAGAAGACCGAGGGAGGAGGAAGGATGGGCGGCCTTGGTGTAGCCGCAGGGAGGTGACTGAAGCGAGTCCAGCCCCTTGCATCCTCCCCCTGTGGTACCTCCCTCCTCTTTTTTTTTTCCTCCTTCTGCCAGCATAAGCAGCCACCGCAGCACCTGAGCCGCTACCGCTGCTGGCTCAGGACAGCGCTATGGCTGAGCCTGGTCTCAACCCTCATCCCTCTACCAGAAGCGGAGGGAGAACTGAAAGGCGCACATCCTGGTTTATGTGGCTGTTGCTCTGGGCTGGGACCACCTTCCAGGTGACCCTGGGAACCGGACCCGAGCTTCATGCGTGCAAAGAGGTACTGTCCACTCCACCCCCTTGACCTGATCTCACTTTGATTAAAAAAAAAAAAAAGAAGAAGAAGAAAAAGCAGCTTAGATCCAGATGGAGACCTTGGGGATTCAGGTATAGTTTCAGGTGCTACAGAGTTCAATTTTTTTTTCTAGGGATGAGGAATAGGGATTAGGGGGAGGGAAGCAGGTTGGCGTTGTCATGGGGGAGGCCAGCCCACTGGAAGGAAGAATCCTAAAATAGATCACCCTTACAAGCTCAGGGCTCAGCAAGTAAGGTCCGAAAGAGTGACAGTCCTCAGAACGAAAGAGAAAGAAGACAAGCATTGCTTTCCAGATGGGGTGAAATTACCTAAAGAGTGGTCGAAAACAGAGAGGCCAAACAGAAAGAAAAGAATAAGAGTAAAGTTAGGGAAAGGATGAATCCTGGGGGCCGGAGCCTTTCGGTTTGAGGATTGGGAGCCTGAGAGTGCCTTTGGTGTTAATTGCCCTCCGGCTGCTAACTGGTCCTGCTGTAGCCCTTTGCCTGTTCCTTGCACGCTTTATTCAGTGTTTGGCATGTCCCACCTTTTCTAGATTTTAAGTTCTTTAACGTGTTTTTCTCCCACCGTTTCTTCTGAACTTCTGCTGACATATGCCATGAGTTTTTTTTTGTTTTGTTTTTTTTTGTTTTGTTTTTTTTTTTCAAAGCGTCTCTGAAACGTTATCAACTTAATTCAGGCAGTAGGTAGTGAATATCTTCTAACTAAAAGAAAATGCTTTTTTGAAAATTGTTTATTTGAGGGGGGCATATGACATTAGGAGTAACAAAATTCAATGGTTTCTGCAATTAGTGAAATAATATTTGGTGTGCCCCAAGTGACTTAAAAACATATGGTAGAAGCAACAATAAAATATATACAAGAACTATATTGGGGAAAGCAGAATAAAATTTATCTATGAAACACATCAAAAGACTAGCATTGTAGGAGTAATGTTAAATGTGAAATCCAGCTAAAGTTTTGAGGGGATAAAAAATTCCTTTTAAGTCACCAGTGTTAATTAACAATGCTGGTTCAGTTCCACAAGAAGTATTACTATGTAGAGGGGCTAAACACTAACCTGTCTACAACATAACAAATCATGAAAACAAATACAGTTTGTCTTAAAAGATTCATTAATATTCAAAGTGACCCATCAGGATGGAGAGATGGCTCAGTGGTTTAGAGAACTGGCTGCTTTTGTAGAGGATCTGGGTTCAGTTCCCAGCATCCAGTTGGCCATCTGTATTTCCAGTTCCAGAGGACCTGACACCATCTCTTAATCTCTGAAGATACTGCATGCATACAGTGGTACACGTGCATGTATACAGACAAGCACTCACAAATATAAAATAAATAAAGTGACTCCATGGCTGGGATATGGCTACAAGGATATTTTAGCCTTATAAAACCTTAGCTAGGTTTGGCCTTTATCATTCTGCCTACAGTGCTAGACCTTTGACATGTTTTCAAATCTCTCACATTTTTCCTGACTAGCATGCACGAAGCCCCAGGTTTGATTCCCCGGTACTGAATAAACAAGGCATGGTAGCTCATGTCTACAATTTCAGCACTTAAGAGGTAGGGGCAGTAGGTCAGAAATTCAAGTTCATTCATAGTGAAAGGCAGGCTCCATAGAGTCACTCTCTGATCTTTATTCAAAATATGTATACTCGTATTAATACACATATCATAAATGGACACACATTTACTGTGACAAAACAGCAATAATTGGAAAATAACCCCAGTCAGTGGACTTTTTAGAACACTTAGTAGACCCATTTATAATACTCTGGTCCTGGGCATCTACATGGTTACCAAGTCTCTTCATGGTATGCCTTAAAGATGGCCAAGAACACGATGATCTTCCTAGTGACATTGGTTCACTGGCCTTGGTGGCTTGTCTAATTTCTGTGCCTAACAATTAAACACTGTCATTTCTACCATTCCATTCCTGCTTGTCATTAGATGTCTATCCACCAAGGACTGTAGGAGACACTAAAGGTCTTGAACACTTATACCATCTTGGTTGAGAGGGAGGGAAGAATGTATCAACTTAAGAACTCTACTTTGTGTGCCAATTTTGTCTTTACACCTATTTAAACAACCAATATTTGCTTAAGATTGAGTGAGCTGAAGGGAGGGGATAGATGTCCAACACTCCACAGTGTTGGGAGTTGTGGAATAGACATTCTGAGAATGCCAACCAACCTCAGAGAAGACTGTCTTGAGAACTAAAAGAATAACAACCAAAAAATACACCTCAAATACAAAATAGTATCTCTTCATCCCTGCTTCTTGGCTCAGATTCTTTTTCTTTCTTTTTAAGATTTATTTATTATGTATGTAGTATACAGAAGCGGGTACCAGATGTCATCATAGATGGTTGTGAACCACCACGTGGTTGTTGGGAATTGAACTCAGGCCCTCTGGAAGAATAGTCAGTGCTCTTACCCTCTGAGCCATCTCTCCAGCCCCCATTGGCTCAGATTCTTTAATTAGATGCACACCTCTTGCCCTCCTGCCAGGTTGAAATGGCTTTGGAGGCAATGTTCATTGGCCATGGACATCAGTAAGCTCTGCTTACACTCTCCTTGAGTGAACAGCTTCGAAACACCCTTGACTCCAAAATAATGAGAAAGAGAATGAGTGTATTATTCTGGAGTTCTTCATTAGGCAATATAAACCGATCCAACTAGTTTGGGGGTTTCCAACACTAAAAGGGGAAAATCTAGTTCAAGGGCGGCTCACTCTTCTCAGTTCTTGATTTTCATATGAATTTCTCAAGAACCTGTGTAGGGTATTAATTGCCAGGGCCTCTTATCAAGCCAAGGCTGACCCTAGCGACAGTAATGCTGTCACAGGCTATCTATAAAAGCTGAGACCTCCTGCCGGATTAAAGCAGGAAAAGGGGACTGACTTGGCTTGAGGTTTTATTGAGGTGGCAGAGCACCAGGAGTGTAAACTGCTGGGTGTGTGCCAGGGTTTGGTACTCCTGCACAGTTTTATAACAATCAGGGTCACCAGTGAAGCTAAACATCCTGGATGATGTTTGTCCACATGAATCATTTCTTTAGCCCGTGTTGGCCCAGGCTCAGTGCTCACTGAGAGCCAAACATTTTTTTTTTTTTTTTTTTTTTAGTGCAACAAATTAAATCAAGGGAGAGGATCAGAAAACTGCCTTTGACATAGTCTATCTAGTCCTGAGGCTGCTGTGCTAATTGCCCCCAGAGGGACTTCCCAATCCATACTGAAAGGCCCAGGGGTTCCTAGGAATCTGGCAGATACCAATTGGGATAAAACTGGTGAGTGAGTGACGTCTGTGCCATTCAGTAAGGAATCAAGATTATTAATTTCCAACAGCCTCAGACTCCCATCCTATAAGATGCAGGTAGTCATATCTACCTGCTAGGGCTGCTGTAGGAACTGAATTGAATTAGACGGCACATGTTAAATATCTACTACACACTCCCAGGATATCATAGGCCCTCAAGAAACACGGAGGCAAACAAGTCTCTCACACAAATAATAACATATAAACATTGACCTAAGGTTTGGTCAGCAGGCGTGGTCAGACAGGAGTGAGTAGAAAAGAAAAGAAACAGAGCAAAACCAAACAAAATTCACACCAGAACCATTGGTACTTGGCCTGCCTCTAGAGTAATCAGTTGCACTCACTGGGCACACATGGAGGTAGGGTGTTTTCTAGATAGAAGGAGGAGCCTGAGGAAAGTTCAACAGATGGGAAAAACAGAGTCCAGGAATTGCAAGTAGACCAGTTGGCTGAAACATGAATCCATGCAGAGAGAGTAGGAGATAAGGTGAAAATGTCAGAAACCAGGTAGAGTCCATGAAGGATTTCTGGCCAGGATAACAACCTGCTCATGGTATAAGCATGGATATGGTTGAGGGTTAGGATTGTATTTCAGTTGTTAGAGTATTTGCCTGGTCTTCAAAGAGCCCTGGATTCAAACTCCAACATTAGATAAACCAGGGCATAGTGGTTCATAAACTCTTGTAATTCCCTTTTTTAAAAATGTGTGTTTTTGTGTGGGTGTGTGCATGTAAGTACAGGTTCCCATAGAGGTTAGGAGCACATTCTTTCCAGTGGAATTTGGGTCCTCTGCAAGAGCAGTATGTGCCTTTAACCAATGAGGCATCTCTCAGGTGCTACCCCCTCCTGTCATTCTAACACTCTGGAGGTGGAGAGGGGGAGGAATTCAAGGTTATCCTGGGCTACACAGAAAATTCAAGACCAACCTGGGCTACAGAAGACCTT
>PVIH01014468.1:0-53665 GCA_004025045.1 Sigmodon hispidus | reverse complement strand
CCAGGATTGACCTGAACTCTGTCCAGCTCACTCAGGAGGCTGCTGCCTAACACCCCTTGGTAAGGCTTGCTCTCACTCTCTGGGTTTTACTTCCTCAACCACAGAGAAAGTAGAGTCAGGTGGCTTGGGTCAGCACTAGCCAGTAGAAATATAATTTGAGCCCAGAGGGTAGTTTCAAAGATCCTAACAGCTACATTTTTCTTTAAAGGAAAATGAAGGCTGGGGCGGGAGCTGACTCAGCCATAAAATGATGGCTGCACTGTAGTGATATATTGTGTATTTAATAAAATCAGTCTGGAATATCAGAGGACAAAATCACTCACAGTCAAGCTATGAAGGTCAGGTAGTGGTGACCTTTAATCCCATCACTCAGGAAATGGAGGTTCTTCTGGATCTCTGTGAGTTCAAGACCTAACAGCCAGGCAGTGGTGGCACACCACTTAAGAGGCAGAGGCAGAAGGATTTCTGTGAGTTCGATGCCAGCCTGGTCTATGAAGCAAGTTCCAGGACAGCCAGGACTATTACACAGAAAAACCCTGTCTTGAAAAAAATAAATAAATAAAACAAAACAAAAGGAGGTGGTGGTGGTGGCTGGAGAGAGATGGCTCTATTGTCTGATGTGATGTTCCAGACCTCGGAGCTGGACCAGGTCAGAAACCTCTACACTGTACAAAGTCTTGAGTTCACTTTCCAGCACCCACAGAAAAAGCCAAGTGTGCTGGCACACACCTGTAATCCCAGCATGGGAAAATGAAGCTAGAAGGCCCTTCAGGCTCACTGCCTGCCCAGCCTAGCCTAACTAGTGAGCTGTAGGTCTCAGGGAGAGAGAGATCCTCTCTCAAAACACAAAATGGACAATGCCTTCAGATGACACCAGAGGTGATCTCTGGTCTTTATATCTAGACACACAAACACACTTGCAGAGACACAAAGGTACACATATAAATATATAAATAAATACATAAATACATAGATAAATAGATAGATTAATAAATAAATAAGTAAATAAATAAATAAATAAATTGTAAAGGAGACTGGTGAATTAACCTGAAGAATGTATCTTATTTAAGCCAATGTAGAAAGTCATCTCAGCCTGTTACCAATGTTACATATTATAACTGGTATCAGTTGGACTTTTCCCTCATTTGTGTCTTTAAAAATCTGATGTGGACCTACTAGCCACATTTCAGCTGGTGATTTCTAGAATATACTAGATGGCAGGGGTTCAGATTGTCATCAAGGGCTGTCAGACAGAAAGCAGGCCAGAGACACAGCAAATTCCACCAAAAGCTACTGGCCCCTGAGGACGTTTCCTTCCTAGGGGCCTCATTCCAGGCCAGTTTCAGTTTTATTTTGGATCAGCTCTGCTCTCTGCTTTTCCAGCATCCACTAGAAGAAACACCCACATAAACACACTTAAATTTTGATAGTTATTTCCCCCAGCTGATGAAATTAAAAAAAAAAAATCCCCGATATCCAACTATGTCTTCATTTCTTCTCTCTGGACATTCAAAGCTGGCTCACAGAATTCCGAGCTCAAAGTAAAGCCAAACACAAATTCCTTGCAAAATGTATCCAACAAAAAAATCCCCATCCTCACTCGTCTGGTTTTCCAGAAAAATGCTGGAGCAGATGGGGATTTGTACACCAGGGCTCAGAGCTGAAAGATGAGTGTCCTGCACCTCAGGCGAGCTGTCCTGGACAATAATATCCAGAGCACGAAGCCAGAACAGTTTCTGACTTAAGACAGGATGAGCAAACTGAACATCAAGGACTGGCCAAAGGCCACCAGGCCTCTTACCCACAAGGGACATGCCAGGTTTTACTCTTCCCTGGCCCTGCCAAGGCCCAGAACTGGTACCCAAGAATGTCAGTCTGGCTGGTACCCGTGCCCAAGTTCAACTCACTTCACAGTGATGCTTCTGTGTGGTCCTCAGCCCACTGGGAGCCTGGCATTACCTGACTGCAGCTTATTCTCTCTAGCTCATGTGAGGCTCCATTCTGCTTTGTCAGCCAAAATATTTATATCATTTTTCTGTCGACTCAATACCATCCTCACCCTGTTCCCCCTCCTTCCCCGTGTAAGAAAAGGACAGAGTCATCACCAGTGGATTCCTCCACATCTTTGCAGTTCCCAAGCACTTCGAAGTCTGCCACATTCTAAGAAGCACACTGGGGCTTTGGGATTTTCAAGCTGGGCAGTGGTGGCTCACGCCTTTAATCCCAGCACTTGGGAAACAGAGGCAAGCAGATCTTTGTGAGTTTGAGGCCAGCCTAGTCTACAGAGTAAGTCCAGGACAGCCAGGGCTACACAGAGAAACTCTGTCTCAAACCTTCCCAATAATCATTTTTCAACATGTCATCTCAGTTCCTTCCTATAAAGTATTCTTACCAGCCCATTTCCCAGATATAGAAATTAAGACACAGAAGGTCCAAGGCATCCCTCTGTTGTCTCAGTGCATAAACAACAAGCATGTCACAAACCCACACCACCTTCCAGAAATCCCAGGGCCTGCCATTCCTTTGCTGTCATCTACCTTGTACCAGTTAGGAAGGGACACTCTCTCCGGCCATAACCAAGCTCCGCCTCCACCAGCACCCTCCTTTTGAAATGTGATCAGTCTGCTTGGTTTGGGCTGAGAAGCAGGTCATCCAGCCCAGCTTTGATGGCAGCCCCAAGGGTGTCTAATTATAACAAGGAAGGGAGGAGGCAGGATTCTCTGGCTATTTCTCAAGACCAAATTAGCTTTAATTCCTTTTAACACAGGGTATGCGCAGATTGCAGGAAAAGCACTCATAGAATCAAGAAATCTGAGATTTTTAATCCTACTTCTGCTTACTTGCTGAGTTTGGGGACAAGTCACTCCACCTTCCTTCCCCAGACTCATTCCTGTTCTTGTGTTGGGGCTAAAGATAATTCGGGCAGGAAGGATAAACCGGCTCATGACTCATGCTAAACTCAAGTGACTGAGAGTCTCATGCTAAGAAGGACAGTGAGGCTACTAGTCAAGTCAAGGGAAAGAAGGCGGCCACAATTGATTAGTAATGTCTGCTACGGGTTTGAAAGGGAAGTGGTAGAATGTATGTTACCTATCCTTGAACTAGGCAGCAGAAAAGCAGCACAATGATGATGAAAACCCCCATGCCTATTACAAAGGTTTTCCCCACACCTCACAACCATAAGCACCATCATCATCATCAATAGTACTGCCATCCCCACATTACAGATAAGGAAAATAACCAGCAAAAAAAACCAAAGAACTCTGGCCAAGATCCCCAAATGATCAAGTGCTGCAACCTGGATAGATCCAACTCTGATCTACCCAGTCAGCCCTTGGAAATGTCACACTGGTGTTCTGCAGTGGGAAGGGCAGCTCATCTCTGTAGCTACAGAGAGGCAAACACCACAAGTTGTTCACACCCTTTAGGGAAGGGCAGAGCAAAAAGATGGCAACCCACCGAGACACAGCAGCATGGGGGATAAGAAGTCAGAGTTCTAGACACTTCTCTAGGTGAAGCATTATCCTCTGCACTGATGCAAAGTCCAGCCAAGGGAGGAGATGAAGAGAAGAGTGTGGGTCACTGCAAATACCACCAGGAGCTTGACAACTCATTTATGAAAAGACTACTAAGTCGGAGTCCACCTCCTTAACTCAGAAACCTGAAGTTGTGTGCGTTGAGGAGATGGCTCTATGGGTGATGTCCTTGGTGTGCACAAATGAGGGCGTGAGCTCAGATCCTGAGCCCACATCAAACTCCACACATAGAAGGACACACATGCCTGTAATGCCAACACCACTGTCTCAAGAAACAAGGTGGAAATGCAACATGGGTCTGCATACACACTTGTACACACATGCACACACATGCGCACACAGGAAATATGAAAGTAGAAGTGAACTTCAAAGACACATGGTCAACCTTAAACTGAGATGCCCATTCCCTTGCTGAACTGGGGCACAAACTGTCAAAATGATAAGTTTCATGTAAAACAGAAAGAAATTAAGCAAACAAACAATAATCTGTTTTCCATCATTAATTTTAGTTGAAGTTTGGCATCTGCAACACAGAGCCGGACCGGAGATGAGGCTGGCTGGGTATCAAATCACACAGCCAGTTGAAGTCTGAGCGAGCTTGTAACCAATGTTCAGCAATCAGCCCCCTGGCAAATAGACTCTCTCCTCCTACAAAGCAGACACGGGTATGGCTGGCACGTCACTTCCATGAGGTACTGGCTGTGCCCCATTCAGTTTCTGCACCTCCACCAAGTAGAGGATGACTCCTGCTGGCTTCCAATCCAGTCTAAGGAAATATTGAATCCTGAGGCTGGGTTAGTAAGGTGCTTGCTAAATAGACATAAAGACCTGAATTCAACCCCAGAACACAATTAAAAAAACAAAACTGTGATGACATGAGCCTGTAAAACCAGAAAAGGATCCTTGGAGTTTACAGACTGGCCAAATTAGCTGAATGGGTGAGCTCCATGTTCAGTGAGAAACCCTATCTTTAAAAAGTAAATAAATATGATAGAGAGCAACTAAAAATAGTCTGACTACGTGCACACAGAGACACTGCAGGACTGGGAGCTGACCCAGTGGGTAACATGCTTGCTGTGTAGGCGTGAAGTCCCACATTCAACTCTCAACACCCATGTAAAAGCCAGAAACAGTAGTTTATACCTGTAACCTCCCTGGGGGTGAAGGGATTAGAGACAGGAGAGCCCAGGGGCTTGCTGGCCATGGCTGAACTGTGAGCTCAGGTGCAAGGAGACACCCTGACTCAAAACAGAAGGTGGAGAACACTAAAGAGACCTAAAAAAGAAGAGATCCAAAGTGGATCTCTGGCCTCTACATATACTCTTAGAGGCCAGCATATTTATATGCGTGTGCGCACGCACACAAATAGGGAAATTAAGAAAGAGTGGTGAGCAGTAATGTGGCCAAAAGTACTTTTAAAATCTCCAAGACATGTAAAATCAAAGGAAGCTCACTCTCTGCCCTGCTGAGGATTCCATTTGACTTTTTTTCCCCCCAAAGGAGCCTGGAGCTTCAGAGCCGATTGTAAGAAAATACTGCCTATGACTCCCTAAGAAGACACCAGTTTGGACCAAATAGCCAAACCCAAATTGGTCATCCACTCCTCACTGGACTCAATTCCAGCTGAGCTATTTCCAAAGGCCAAATTAAGTCATCAAATATTTACTGAGCTTCTGCTCTGTGCCAGACCCCAAGATGAATAAGCCATGATCTCTAGCCTTAAGGAAGTTAGCAGCCGGCTGGAGAAACAGATGTGCAAAAGGCCAGCTGAGGCTTGAATCCACAGCGCTGGAGGAACACAGGGAAGGAAGGCTGACTCCAGCTGGTGAAGAGGAAGATTCCCAGTGGTCTCCACTGCTCTGGGAGAGAGATGGAGGAGGAAACTCCAGGCAGGGGCCTCAGTGTGATCACATCTCTTTAAAGACTAGGCCACTGGCTTTGAAACTGGCCAGAAACACTCAGTGTTCCTGAACAAGAGTGTAGAGAACACTGATAAAAAGCCTCGCCTCTGTCAGTTTTAAAGAGGAAAAAAAAAGTGTGTGTGTGTGTGTGTGTGTGTGTGTGTGTGTGTGTGTATGTGTGTGTGTTGTTGTTTAGCTGTTTCCTAAAGAGAAAGCCACCGGCCCCTTGATCAAGTGTCAACTGGTGCACATTGGCCACCCTCTAAGGAGCTCACACAGCCTGGTGTTGTCACTCAGCTGCTTCATTTCATCATAAACTTCCCTTCAAGGTTAGGGTAACTATCCACCCCTTTCTCCACATGCAGAAGCTATAACCCCAAGAGCAAAAGTGACTTTTCCACAGGGACACAAAGCTCACCACACACCATGAGGTCAGATTTCAGAGTCTGGTCCTACCTTCACATGTTGTCAACAGGGTGAAAGCCAGAAGCTCTCTGAGCATCTGACCTGAGGTAACTTCCTGGTAGCCCTATGTTTTCAGTTAAGAAATGGATTTCTTTGACACCCCCTCAGCTCCTCCTTCTCCTCACACCCCACCTTCTTCAGATCACTTTTAGACAACACTTGTCCCAACTCCAATGACTGTTCCTCACACAGGGTTCAGCTTCACGCTCTCCCCCCTCACACCTCCAAAGCACACACACTCATAAGCATACATGCAGACATACCTGCACACAAGCCTACCACCTCCTCCTACATTCCCAGCCACTATCCCAGCAAGTGAGAGAATAGAGGTGTGGACCACTCTGAACAGGAAGAGCTGCATAGATTGATGGACTTGACCATGAGAAGCTGAACTATTCAAATGGACTCAGGCAGGAAGCCCCACCAATAAAGCCATGGGGCTGAAGGGCATTGCTAACCTTCTGTGGCTAACTCAACCACAACCAGACAGAATTTGGTTCCAAACCTGTGCTGCTCACACTGGTCACTAGCCACATGTCAATATTTAATGCAGGAAACATGGCTGCCAGTCGGAACTGGGAGTCACTATTGGAGGGAGATGCTCACATATTTCCAATACTCATACTCTTCCCCTAAAGAATGCCACATTAATTACTTTCTATATTGATAGTGGATCAAAATGATGGCGCTGTTCAAATTCAGGGTTTAAAACGCATTTTACTAAAATCAATGTCACCTGTTTCTTTTTAGTCTCTTTAATAGATTACTAGAGGATGCTAAATTACATACGTGGCTCTGATTTGTGGTTTGAATACTACTTCTTTTAGACCACATTGCTCCGACATGTTTAAAGGATGAGATGATAAAGGCAATAAGGGTGCTACAGAGGAAATATGTTCAAACACAAACTTTCAGAGTGATTGGAACGTAAATACAGCCCCTACATAGGCTAATCCCAGAAAAACTTCTCTGGAAAACTTGTAAGAAAGTAGGAAATAAAAAAATTAACCATGACAGCTACTGGGCCTACCAAACAGAACTCCACACTACTCCCCATCACCTCTTTAGTGTAAGAACCCAGCCCCTGTCTGTGTGTCCCACCAAAGCCAGCAAGCTGAGATCATGCCCCCTGATGTACACAGCCAAGAATTCACACACACACATATAAAGCCATTCAAACAAGGAACAAAGTGGGTGGCCCAGGATACCTACCCTATGTAGTTCCTCTACAGTCAATAAATGAGAAAATATAGAATAAACAAGGAAGTTCAAGATACTTTCAACCCATCCAGGGAGTTCATCTAGTCAATACTTTTGAATTGGAATGTTCTGACTAGAATCAACTGCAGGAAATGTATTTCCCATCATATACAAACATCCTCAAATATAAGTAAGTCTCATGAGATTGTCCCGTGCATTACATGGAGTGCATCTCCTATGCTCTGTCCACGTGTTCTCTTCTATCTCCTCCAACACTGACTGATTTACCAAGTGACTGCAACTCACCAACAGTGGTTCTCCACAAGACATAGGAACTCAGAGGCGCGCATGCCATTTGACCACTGAACCTGACTCTAGAATATGGGAGTCCAGATGTGACCTCAGCAGCTTTCTCTACACTATGAGAAAGCAGCTAACTCCTTAAGAGCCAGAATCAGCAATGAAACCAATGCATCCCCATCCTCTAAGGAGACCTGACATGCTCACTTTACAAACACAGCTCAACAGGAAGCAGTGATTGCCCAAGGTCAATTTTCAAGGCCTTGGGAGAGCTAGCCCTGAGTATTCATGAAGCCACTTTTCATTACCACAGAGGAGACACAAATTGCCATGAAATTCTACAATGTGGAAGCATTGAGTATTCCCTATGCCATGAAAAGACTGGTATATTTGTCTATACCCAATCAAATGGGCAAGAAAGTTCTCATCACCCATGAAGAAGAACAATTCTGAGATCAGTGGAGAGAGCAGACCAAGCACTGAAGCAAAGGTGGGAAGAAACTGTATCTGACCTTGGAACAGTTCACAACTGTTCCAAAATGGTACAAGCCATGGGCTCTGTGTCTTCTAGGGTCAGCTGACCAGCCATTTTTGTAGTTCTGCAAAAGCAAGCCTTGTTCAACTCTACGTCTGTGCAGAGCTCAAAGTATAAGCAAGCTGTTCTTCCTGGCTTGGTCCAAGTCAAACTATAAATTGAGTCCTTGAAATTTCAAACCTTATTAGAAAAAAGAAATCTCCTTAGGCAGAAAAGAAAACATTAAGTAATAAGACTCTCCACTGTGAGAGCGAATATAAATAATCGTTCACCAAAATAACCCAGGTCATCATCAAATTACCACCCCTCATGTCCAATTTGCCAAATCTTTTGGTATATGAGTATGATAAACAGACGTGAACAAATAAAAATAGCTCCTCTATCCATTTCTGGCCACATGTCATCTTTGAGAGTAGAAGCAGAGAGAGATGAGGCCCAGGTCAGCTCACACCTCAGTGACACCAAGAGGAAACAAAAGAAACTAGCCCCGCCTCCAACAGGACCAATATGCACTTCCATTTTTCTATTTCTTTCACAACAAACATGATGAGAATAACCAATTCTGGGGGAGGGGAGTGTACAAAACAAATGATTTGCAGCTCATAAACCATAACTACAGACAACAAAACATCACCTTCAGCAGAATAGATTGTAGGAATCTCAGTGGCATGGCAGATTGCAAGCTACACAAAGGGATGAGCTGAAATATTTTCATTCCTTTGCACTTGAGATAATCTGTTATCTACAGCCCTGACTTTTTCCCAGATGCCCTTACCCCATCCCACTGTGCCTACTTCAGTCCTCCTCCAAACCTGCTAAACTTGAGTCCTCAATCTCCAGAACTCCTGAGATTATAAAGCCCTTGATTGTAAAGACATTGCCCTAAATAATTCACAGGAAAAAAATAAATTATTACTTAAAAAAGATTAAAAAGAAAATTTTTAAAAAGCTTAAAAAATATGTCAGAATGTGGCCAGTCAGCGCTGAAGGATTTTGTTGCAAAAAAAAAAAGAAAGAAAGAAAGAAAGAAAGAAAAAGAAAAAGAAAGAAAGAAGAGAAAAGAAAGAAAAAAGAGAAAAGGAAAAAAAAAAAGAAAGAAATTTAAATCTCCCAAATGCAATGGCGATGATAAGGACTGTCAATTCTGTGCCACTGTTTCAGCAATCTCACATCACAGAATTAGGAATCTTTCAGAAACCCAATTACCAAAGACAAGGTTGGCAAGGCATAGACTAGACCTTCCAGGCCTCTAAGGCCTGCTGGCCGTTGATCATGGGTCCAGAGTCGCCCATCCCCACCTGAGGTAACCCACTCCAGCTGCCACCTCAAGTCCTACGTGGTCCCCCCAAGCTGCTACCAACATACTCCTTTTGGATGGAAAATTTTTAAACTTTTTTTTTAACTGAAAAAAAAAAAATCTCAGTACATCCAATCAGACTCTAATTTATCACAAATTTCCCTTCATCTCAGAGCAGACATATTATTTCTTATTTCTATCTGTCAAATTTAAATCCAGTCAATATTTGTCATGTGAATTTTTTTTTCTTTTTCTGTTTCTTTTCTTTTTTTCTTTCTTTTTTTTTTCTTTTTATTTTTTGCTTTACCTTTATTTGATTCTTCTTAAGGTCCAAATCTCCACATAAAATACTGTTTGTAAAAATGACTTCAAATTCCAAAGGCAAGCACCTCTGGGTTTGGCTTTTGTGTGTATTCTGATTAGTTTTTCTTTCAAAAAATAATAAATTTTGCTGCTAGAAATAGCTGAGTTGGTGGTTTAGTGCATTTCTTCAGCAAAGTGTTTTTACCAGGGAAGATGGATACAAATCAGAATTTTCATCTCTCTGCCCTTCCCTTTCATCTTTTTTTCTTGCTGGGTCAGTAAAATTTGTGCTTTTTTTTGTTGTTGTTACAAACCCCCAACACACACACACACACACACACACACACACACACTCCCCAAATGATCAAGGCTAATGAATTTCTTCTCCTTTGAAAGTAATAAAAAAATGTGAAAAATCAAAATATTAATAAATTATCCAACCCCACATCACAAAGAAACCTGAAGCCAACACAAATTTTAAAATAATAATAGTAATATTCCAGTTGAAAGAATAAAATAAACTAGATTAAAAATGAGAAATTCTCTTTAACAAAGATTTGTTTAACCTTTATCTTCATCAATTGATTCACTTGCATGCCATAAAAAAATGGGCTTCTGTGAAGCCACTGTTAGTTTTTCATAATAATGTTAATTATGCATATCTTATTTTAATGGCGGCCTCTCCTACAAATCTGTGGGCTACTCAGTTTGTACAATATATGAACTGACATTTTTCCCCATTGAATATTGCTCAAAAAAAGGTCCCTGACATTTTCTTGATAAAACAACAAAACAAAAAATGCTTAGACCTTGCAACAAACAAAATCAGGAAACAGTCATAATTATTCCATCAAAGCAAACACACACACACACACACACACACACACACACACACACACAAAACGTAACAAAAACCAGAAAAAAGACAGGCAGGATTTCACTCTAACTTTTCCAGTTCCTGTTTTTCTTAGAATCTTAGGAGTTAAATGCAGTAAAATGTAAATGAAAAAAAAATTAAAGCTACAATTTTTGGGTGTGTCCAAAGCCAACATTTTAGGATCTAATTTCTTTTCTAAATCCTTCTTTCTTGGAAATGAAGGAACTTTGAACACTGCCAAATGGTAAAATTAGTCATTTTTACCCACGGAACAAAACAAGTCACAAATTACAATGAAACACAATTTCTAATTGCTTCATAAAGCCAGTTCTCCCAGATTTCCCTAAACTGAACTCATTCCCTCTTCCCAGTTAGTTTTGGGTTGTTGTTTTTTTCCCTCAAACTAAAATGACTTGGGTACCTAAACTGTCTTTGCTTTTAGGAGGTATTTTTGCTTTTCTCCTTTCAAGAATTGAATTTATTCAAATTCCAGCTTAATTTTCATTTACATATTATCTGGATTTGGCTTCAAAAATAAAAATTGTCTCTGTGTTCCTTCAATGATCAAAGTAAAAATTTTCACTCCAAAAAAGATAGAAGAAAAGAATCTTTCCCCCCTTCCATTGCCTTGTAGAGAAAACTTTGGAAAAAATAAGAAATAAAAAATATTTCTTTTCAATTTTAATTTCTTTTTTTATTATTTACAAAATAGTATCCTCTAGGTGGCGTCGTTTTAATGGGAAAAAACTACCGTTTGAAGAAAAATTAGAAAAAAAAAAATTGAGAGAAGGAAATATGGCCTTTAAAAAAAAAAAAAAGATTGTTGCAAAGATGGGGGTCTGTAATAAAAGCTCTCCTGGGGGGTCACCAGGGACCCTAAGCGCAGAAAGGGTCAGAGGGAAATTGCAAATTTCGGGGGAGGGGGAGAGCTGGAAGAAGGTTGCATTTTCTCAAAATCTGAATTGTCCAAACTGCAATGGCTGCTCCGTGCTCTCGCCGCTTTGTTTCTGGGCTCCGGTCCGAGCTAGGGGCGGCGGGGGGCACCCGGTGCGGGGTCCCCGTCAGTCCCGGCCGCCGCCCCCGCGCCGCCCGCGCCCCGCAGCGCCCCAGGGGGGCCGCTCCCGCACCCTAGCCGCTCGGCCCCGCTCCTGAGCCCCTAGCCCGCGCCCGCGCTCGGCAACCCCGCTGGGCTGGCGCGGCCCCCGCCCCGGCCCCGGCCCCGGCCCCGCGTTACCTGCGGAGCCGCCGCGCCGCCCGGCTGGCTCATCGGTCCGTGCGGGAGGAGGCGGCCCCGGCGCGTCCTGCTCCTCCCGGGCCGGGCTGCGCCGCGCGCACAATGCCGCTGCCACCACTGCCGCCGCCGCCGCTGCCGCCGCCGCTGCCGCTCCCTCCTCCGCCCGCCCCGCGCGGGCCGGGGGGCGGGGGCCGGGGGCGCCGGGGGGGACCGCCGCGGGGACCGCAGATCGCCCCGCCGGCCCGCGCCCGCCGCGCCGCGCCGCGCCCCGCACCGCCCCCGCCGGCCTCCGAGCAGCCGCCGGCCCCCAGCCTCTCCTCGGCCTCCGCCGCCGGCCTCCGCGCCGCACACAAAGCCGCCGGTCCCCCGCGCCGCCGCCGGCCCCCCAAACTTTCCCGCGCCAGCCCTGTGCGCGGGGCATCTGCTCGCGTGGGGCGGGGGTGGGGGTACCGAAAAGTTTTGGGGAGCAGCCTCTGTTGGGACAGAAGGGGTTAATGGGAACGCCTCTCCCCTCCCCAGATCCCCCACCCCCAAAATCAGATTGATTTTTAAAATAAAAGTTTTGAAGAGAGCAATTGGAAGGCTTCCTGGGAATATTCGGGTAGCCCAGGCTGCCCCTAACTACTCCCCCAATAAGTTTGAGAACTGGGGGCCAAGAGGAGTCTCCCTAATTCCCCCCCCCCCAGCAAGTCTGATTTTTAATTTACTATTTGAAGAGCTTCTCTTCTGTGTAATATCAGTGAAGGACTCTCTTACCCTCCTCTACCAAAAAAAATTTAATGCCTTTTTTTTTTTAAGCTTAGAAACTGGCCCTATGGTAAAGGGAGAGGTTGAAGGTTAAACAAGGGTCAGTCCCTCCTCCAACTTAGAAAAAGGAAATTTTGACTAAAGGCTCTTTCTTGAACTGAACTGTGAAAGAAGCTGGCTTTTTGGAAAATCCTAAAATACAAACTTTCTCTTCCTTGAGGAGTTTCCTCCTTATGACTTAGGAAGATTTAAGAGAGTTGGTGTGTTTTGGTTTTGTCCTCCCCAAAATAGATTTTAAAAATAATAAAACAGAAAGGCCTGGCCTATATGGAAACTAGAGAGAGCCCTAGATTCTTTCCCACAAGTGGGTGAGTTTTAGAATAAAAAATTGAAGAATTGCCATCTATCAGATGAGAAAGGAACCAGCATGGTTCCCTACCCTTCCCTTGAGAAAACAATAAGGGTAGGTTTTTGGTTGGTTGGTTGGTTTGGTTTTGGATTTGTGTTTGGTTTTTGGTTGATGTTTTTTGTTGTTGTTGTTGTTTTTAATGGAAATTAAGGGTAGTAAACAGATGTTTTTGCTTTTTTTTAAATTCCATTTTAAGAAAACATGTGTAGAGGCTTTTATAATGTTTAAAGAGCGAAACTCCACTAGATAGGAAGGGCTCCAGAACTGTCCCCCTAGGACAACTCTCCCCCTTCCCTCCCTTCTGCCCCCTACAAGTAATTATTTTTTTAAAGACTACATTCTCTTGGAAGAATGATCGGTTGGAATTTGGCCTTCTGTGGAAGAAATGGGGTGAAGAAACCCACTTCTCATACCCTGACCTAGCAAATATTCACATAAGAAGGAATCTTCTGGTTACTTCTCAAAACCTTAAAGTCAGTGATTTGTTTATGATTTTAAAAAATAAATAAATAAAAAGTAGTGGCTTCTTCTCCAAGTCTAACAAGTATGTTTCTGGCAGAGATCTGACAGCATCTGCCAAGGCCAATGTGGATCAGGTGTGGAGGAGAGCTGGCAGGCAGCTGGTTGAGCCTGGCAAAGCCCTTAGCTGAGTACTGCCAGGCAGCTCCCTGCCCGCTTGCCTCCTCCGGGATGCTAGAGCCTTTATATCTGAAGAGGCCTCTGGTTCAATGTCTCTCTGACCCCAAACCTTGTGTACTGTTTTCAGAGCATGTGCCCCCTGGCCAGGCCCCCTCCTCTGCCCAAGCTAAGCCTGACATGGTGCCCTGGAATAGTAAGGAAGAAGACTCACAACATGAAGAGTATCCAGAGAAAAGCCCTACTCTGAGAATCAGGAAAATTGGATGCAATAACTGTTCACTGAGCAGTTACTGTATGAGCATCTAGCAGGGCAGATAAGTCATCAAGAAAAGCTTGCCCCAGCCTTTTCTGAACTTGAACCATCCTCCAGATTGGCAGGTCTCACCCTGGAGTTTTTAGTTCATTCAGTTGAGGTAAGGAGCCAATAATTTACACTTCCATCACATTGCTGGTAGTTGCCTGCCCAGAAACAGCCTTTTTCAAGCTACTGTAATACCTGGACAAAGTGGGGTGCACAGGAGCAAGAATAAGGGCACAGTCCACTCCAGGAGCATAGCAGAAATTCCAAGAGAAGTTATAACTGATTGGCCTGTGTGTAGAGCATCCCCCAACCCCAGGATCTTCATCAGATAGAGGGTCTCTTCAGAACAGAAGTTTGGGTCTATAGGTCCTTTGCATAGGTTTGAGGGTCCAGAAACTAATCCCTAAATAAAACTTCATCTACACCCTGATTTAAAGAGAGAAAATATCTTCCATCAATTTCTCAAAAGGGTTCAGTGACCCACAGAGGGAACAACTGATGGTCTGTCACCTCTAACTTGTGAAATCCTGGTAAAAACATACCTTTTCTGGAAAGGAGGTGGGGAATAGGTCAGGGAGAACAGTGGGAGGAAGCAGATGCCAGGATAAGAGGGGAATCTAGCCAACTTCTCAGGCCCCAAGTGGTAGATCTTGTCTCCATGAATCCGCAGACTCGATGCCTATGAGTCCTCAGTGAAAATGATGCTCCCTAACTTGTGAAATCCTATGGTCCTCCTGAGCCTTTTTTTTTCTAGAATTATTACAGGTCTCCTCTGCTTCTCCACCAACCATAGGTCAGAGGATCTGAACCTCACCTACACAGAACCCCCAAGAGTATCCAGCAACCATGTATAAAGAAGTTTTTCCCCTGGAGTCACAGACCCAGAGGATCTGGATGCTGCACTCTACCTTACCTGGGCCATGGAAGGGATACTAGGGAAATACTACCTAAGCTTAATAAACCTAGTTTATAATCGAACCCACAGATTCCCTAAGCTACTGCAGAAACTACACAGTCATCCACAGTGACTAGGTAGAGTCATGGCAAGCAGGACACATTTACAACTTAGAGATTGTCCTGAGGACATCCAGGAGTTAGAGGCTAGGTACTCAGGGTCTCACCAGAACCCTCACTGATGGGAGCGGTAACACTGAGGCCAATATGACAAGTAGACTCAGATTGAGTCACACAGGGGGCTTTGAGGGAAGGATTCTGACAACACAGAAGAATTCTGGGTGGGCTGGAGGAAGTCAGGGTAGTTTGGGACAGCTCAGTGAGCAAGACCCAAACTGCTCAGTGATGAAAACAGACAAGCAAAATGACCAGTGGTCAAAGAAACCATTGGCAGATACACAGTCCAGCAGGGACCTTCAAAAGCTTTCTCATTTTGTACCTGTGCATGTCGAAGTTGGAAAACATCTGACCCTCACACATGCAGCTCCTGCACACACACACACACACACACACACACACACACACACCAATACCTGCAGTGTGCTGTGATTTCTAAGAGTCTATGGTGCCAACCAGTTCATCCTTAGCAGGGTGACCCAGGCCTCCTGGCAAGAGAGGATGAGGAAGAAGATTCTTTTGGCTGGCTAGTATCGAGACCCCTGCTCTTCCTGGGCACATTTAGGGACTTTTCTCCTGCTTCTCCCTTAAGCCTTGGGGCACTCCCACCAACCCACCAAGAGGTAGATGATGCTGTCAAAGCCTTTTCAAAGAGGCTACTTGAGATAAGAAAGGGAGGCCAGAGCCAGGGATGAGGCAGAGCCTTGGGGATCCCAAACCCTCCCAAGTCTTATGAGAGCTTTTTTAGTTATAATCAATAGAACAAAATCATGCTAGAAAGTTCACAGTGAAAACATGGGGCTAGAGACAGGCTCCATTGGTAGGGTGAGGGCTTAGAACCTGTGTTTGTGTTCCAAAACCCATTAAAAACAACCAAAAAATAAGAGCGTTGACATCACATGGAACAGACATGAAGAACCCCAGGACTCACTGGACAACCCACTCAGTTTATTTGGCAAGCTCCAGGCTACCTAGAGACATTAATTCAAAAACTGGGTGAGAGGAGAGGAGGGCAGTGAGTGATACCTGAGACCTGAGGGATGACACACAGGTATTTCTCTGCCCTCTGTACACAGGTAGAACTTACTCATACAAACTTAAAAACAGAATGCTGTTTTGTTGAATTAAAGCATTTGAGTTATGGAATCCAAGGACTGGAAACAAAATGAAGGCAGAAACTTCCTCTCATCTCTCCCATCACACACACACACACACACACACACACACACACACACACACACACACACCCCTTACCTCTCTGGGCTCGAAGTCAAAATGGCCACCCACAGGTCTGCTTGTACCAACAAGTCCTGACTGGTATATTTGGGCACCACTTCAACCTTTAAAGAGAGAGGTGATTAGCTTGGCCTGGCTCAGGTGTCACTGGGTGCAGATCATCCATGACCAAGGAGAGGGCAGGGCCACTCAGTGCACAGGGCCTCCTGTGAACACCCCCTGATGGAAGCATAGGAAGGATGAGGCAGTGGACAGACAGACCCACCCAATGGTACCTTTGTGGAGGGACTGGAGAACTTCCGGAGATATCCAGCCCAGGGCTGTACCGAGGGCAGGCACTCTCCACAGCTCTCCTGCTGGAGCCTGTCCACACTCGGGGTCAGAGTCAGGATGCTGAGACTGTGGAAAAGGCGGGGGGGGGAGAAAAGTCCAGCTTTCACCACAGGCAGACTGTTTTGGAGACAGAAAGGTACAATATAGAGCCTGAGAGCCTAGTGTGGGTGCTTTGGTGAGGAAGACTCCCACGCAGCAAAGCTGGATGTTGACAGACAAGGAGCAGAAAGGAAACAGGGACTAGTGAACAAGTTTTGTGAGCAGAGCCTGAGGAATGAGCATTCTTGGAAAAGCCCAGCAAGGGTGCCAGGGCGACTGAAAGAACCCACAGTCCAGTCTCATACATCCCTTAATTTTTTTAAAAATAAATTGCCGATTTTTCTGAGTGGATAGACCCTTACCTGAGCTAAGAAGGGGAGGTACTTATGCCTATTTTAAAGATGGGGGAGCTGAGGCTCAGTCTCTTTAAGCATACAGCAGACAGGCTGACTCCTGCCCAGCGCTCCTGAATGCCTCTACTGCTTCTGTGGAGTCTTCCTATGACTGTAATCAAAATGAGCAGGTTCTTTCAAGCATCTTGCATTTCCTTGGGAATTTTCTTTACCTTGTTTTCACCCCTTTCCTTCCTCACTTCCAAGGGAAAGAGGTTAAAAAGGAAGTGAGATCAACCAGTGATAACTTACTTTCTAGAACGGCATCCTTGCAGTCATGGCCAGGAAGTTTCCAGGGCAGCAGGTGCACAAGGCCTTGGTTGTGTGTCCCAGAGAAATGAACCTGGGTGGGAAGACTAGGGAGGATAAAGATTCAGAATAGGGCCTCTGCAGACTGAGACAGTCAGGCTGATGGTCTCTGCCAGCCAGTAACCAGAACTGAGGCCAAGTGTGAGCAGCCTGTCCCAATACCAAGTGCATCTGGTGGTCCAGGCACCTGTTCCTTGACACCTGCCACTCCCTGAATCCCCACAGAAAGGCTAGCATCCTAGGGACCTCTGGTCTCTTCAGAAGACCTTCATACAAATCTGCACTCACTAGACTTTGGCATTCACCACTGTATCTTAACTGTTTTCATTTGTTAAATGGCCAAATCAAGGTGCCTGTCACGCAGGGCTATTTAAAAGCTTAAAGCAGTTACTTTTAACACCTATAAGGAAATTAAAGCCCTTGATGGAGAGGTGTCATCATCTCTTGTGAGCAGACCCAGCCAGCCAAGATCACAAAGTCAGAGTTGAAGGCAGAACCCCCAGCCAGCAGGCTATGCACCTCTGGTACTACTGCCATCCTGATTTCCTGTATGTCTCAGAATAGAAACAGGCTTGGGCCACAGGGAAGAGGGCAAAGCACCAAAGGTAACAGAATCCAGTTCACCGCTTTTCTCCTGGGCCAGCTGGAGGCTTTGACCTGTTCCTTCTGCTCTGAGACAGTTTGTGAGTGGGTCAGCTGACAGAATGGCTCATAGAATGGAAAAGCTCTGGACCTCGACACAGCTAAGCTTCAGCCCCATCTCAAACCCTTTCTAATAGTATAATTTGGAGCATATTACATCACTGTCTTAAGTCTCAGTTTCCTAACATGCTAAACCATATATGTTTTATATAAGAGGTATCATATCTATGGTTTCCAGCATACAGCTTATCCTAAATGTTACCAGAAATGACATTACTAGTGACAATGATTTGGTGCCTTTATCTACACAACTTCCAATAGATAGAGCATGTCTGACACATTACTTTAGCCATGAAACCATTTGAGTCTGTTTCTAGTACAGATGACATCAGGGCAAATATGTATTTCCTAATGGTGCATACCAAGAACAGACACATTTGGACTTTCTGCCCAAAGCACATCACTTGGAGCTGAAGAGATGGCTCTGTGGTTAAGAACCAAAGTTTAGTTCCCAGGACCTATATTGGACCACTCACACTCACTGACCTCTTCTGGCTCTGCAGGTCCCTGCATGAATGTACACACACACACACACACACACACACACACACACACACACACACACTTAAAAGTAAAATATTTATTAGTACATAAGCTGGGGCTAAGGGTATAACTAAGTAAATAGAATGGTTGCCTAGCAGGCATGAATCTCCAGCATTGTATAACCAGGCATAGTAGTACACACTATAATCCCCGCATTTGGGAGGACCAAGAATCCAAGGTGACCCTTGCCTACATTTCTCATTTGTGTCTAACTTTGACTATACAAGGCCAAAAGCTATAAATATAAACAAACAACAGCAAAGAAACCTAGAAAATCACATACCCAAATCTAATCATGAAGAACTATCAGGCAAACAAGGATGGAGACACACATCTGAAACAAATGGCCTTATTCTCTCCAAATGACAAATGCTGCAAAGACCAAGAGGTGAAGCTACTAGCTCATATCGGTAGGAGCAAATAAGTGAACCCACTGAACGATCCTATGGCCCTGAGTAATCATGATCCTTAAAAGTGGAAGGACCCTGGACTTCAGGTCACTTTTTGTTTGTTCGGGGCCCTGGACCAGTGTATGAAAAAAGTGATATAAAGAATATTTTGGTAAAAAGAATATTAGTGAAATTTCAATATGGACAGTCTGTATTGGATAATAATGTTTCTTTGTGTTAAGTTTTTAAATTAAAATTTGTTTTTGAGATCATGTAAGATGATGCTCTCACCCCTAGAAAGTACATATTTGAGGCAATGACAAGAGACAACATGAACTCAAATTGTTCCTGGGAAAATAACTTATGTCTCTGTGTGTATTTATATATGTAAAACATACATTTAAATATATATGTCTACATATAGATCCTTTATTTCATGTATATATCTGCATGACAAAGCAATGTCACTGCATACTAATAATTAGTAAATTTAAATAAATAGTATACAAAATTTCTTTGTACTATGTATGGTGTATTTGTGTGGTGGGTATGTGTTATGTGTGTGTGTGATATGTGAGTGAGGTATATGTATATGGTGTGTGCATGTGTATGGTGTGCAGGTAGTATGTGTGTGGTGTGTATTGGTGTGTGTATGTAGTGTGTGTGTGGGGTGTGTGTGGTGTGCATGTGGTATGTTTGTATCTGTGCAAGTGTTTCTGGGAATTGGACTCACAGACTTGAATATACCAGACAAGGGCTCTACCTCTGAGCTACATCCTCAGCCCTTCTTTGTATTATAATCACAACTTTTCTGAAACTTTGACGTTAATAAAATAAAACAATTAAGAAAAAGTAAATTTCCTAGATGTTTGGAACAGCTTGAAGCTGACATTGAAGTCATTTTAAACACAATGGAATTTTTCATTACTTTTCTGACAAAAAAAAAAATGATTCATTGATCAGAGCTTGTCTGCATCAAAATCTGCTGATTTTTTTTCTAATGATGTGTTTTCATTTGTGGCCATTATTTCTAGCATCCAATTTTCCTAGGCAAATTTTGTGTTTTACATTTTATCATGGAGATTTAGGGTCTGCCACAATGTGTCATCAGTCATGATGTTTACTGCATGTGAGGGTCAGGCATCTCCATCAGTAATGTTTTCTGTTGCTTGTTTCTACTGAGTGAATTTGTGTGTATGTGTGTGTGTGTGTGTGTGTGTGTGTGATTTTGCAATTTTCACTGTTATTCATAAGATATAACCTTTCAAAATTAACTTTTGAGGGGTATTTTAGGCATTGTGTGGACCCCTGGCTGGGAATCTCAATCTGCTAAGCCAAATGGGTCCTGGATGCTTGTATTTTTGCAGGTCTCACCTCCAAGCTCTACAGCAGACATGGACCCATCACATGTATCTTATATGGTGGATGTCTTACATCCCCCAGTATGGTCCTCTCTGCTGTTTTAGCTATCTGTTCCCATCTTAACTAAGAGCTCCTTGAGGGAAGGAGTCAAGCTTGTTGATTTCTTATTGGCTGGCCTAGACCCTCATATATACTAACAGTCACTGAAAAATCATTGGCTATTTGATTGATGGCCCAGCTGAAACCTTAAATAGAGAGGGAATCTGCATTTCCAAGTTATGGTGAAATGTATGTAGCATAATATAAAGTTTATAGAGGTGATTGAATATTTTCATGTTGCTGGCTAACCATCACAACAAGAATTCCTCATCATCCCAAAGAGAAAGTAGGAGCCTCTTAAACATCAGCCTGTATTACCTCCTAGCAGCCTCTGGAAAACATCAGTAAACTCTATCTCCACATAGATTACTCTTTATAACCCCCATAAATAACCACACAGTCCTGTTATACCTAGCACATTTCAATAGTATGATGCCTCCAAGTCACTCCATGATGTTGCATGTGTCATATTTTCATTTGTCTATTTATTTGTTTTAGTGGTTTCATTCTTTATTGTAAAGATTGACATGTCTACAAAGGGCTCCTGCTGAAGAAAACAGATGAGGACAAAAATAAAGACTCTATTCTCAATTCTCTTTACAAAAGCTGATTCTGTATATGAATGTTCCTGTTCAGGAGCAGACTCCTATGTACTGGAATATCACTTTCTTTAAGTCATCTCTGACATTGACATGTTTGTTGTTCTGGGTTTCTGGCCAAGACTTTTGGGTCTAGCCTCAAGGTTCTGGTCTTACGACCCACAGACCCATAGACCCACAGTCCTGCAGTCCCACAGAGACACATAGATGCTTACATGAATTTAACACTGATTGACTTAGGTCCCAGGCATATAACTTGCTAACTCCTTTATCTTAACTCCACCCATGACTTTTGTCTCGTTCAGCCATGTAGCTTGGTACATTTTCTCAGCAATATTTCAATTGTTTTTCCTCTGTGACTCCTGGCATCTCTGAGACTCTGTGGCATCTGTGCTCTGCACTGAGATGTTCCCAGAGTTTTTTTATTCTGGTAGCCCTGTGCATACTTCCTGTCTGCCTTTGGCCAACCAGCATTTTTATTAAACCAGTAGGCAGGATAATTATTTACAATGGAATAGAATATAATCCCACTACATTTCCCCTTTTTTTCTTTTTAAAACAAGAAAAACCCCAAATCTAATATCCTTTTTTTCCCTTTATATATAACAACTTATAACCAACACTGTAAACAAACACAAACATCCATAACCCATTTTTGGGGAAACTGTAAACAAACACAAACATCCATAATCCATTTTTGGGGAACATGGACATAGTTCTCTAGGCTACTTCCTGCTAAATGGGGGGTACTGGCAATCCCATGGGGATCCAAGAAAAACTTAGGTTTATGAACAAAAGTCTATAATGGAGTAGTCACTAAGGCTAGGTAATCTCAGCCAGTCTCCTTGAAGTTATTTTGGATGCAGAGCTCAGAAGAAACTGCAACAAAGGTATTCTGAAATGCTGAATCATCTGGGCTATCCATTTTCATTGAAGACTCTTCAGGGAGTCTTCTCAATCAAACCTTATTTTCTTTAACCAGGAACAAATCCATAGCCTCTTATTTTCTGTTGAAAGAAAAAGAAAACCTCTTCTCCAAAGTAGCATATCTTTTTATTTTAATTTTAAAGTCAACTCATTTATAAGATATATAGGTTGGATTAATCCAGCAGCATTTATATTCAGATGTCTTTTAGCAGCTTTAACTACTTCATTTTCAGTCAAAAAACTTAAAAACAAGACAATAACATATACTATCCAAACATTCTTTGTAATTTCCATCTTTGAGTAGCTTATTATCTTTTTACTCTATTTCTTTGTTTAAGAATTTTCTCTATCCCTTTTTGTTTTTTTTCTTTTATCTCTCAAGCCTACATATTATTTTTAAACCCGCTCTAGACCATGCAGTGGCTTTTTAATCTGTCTCTACTGTATATCTCTTATTTCTTACCTTTTCCTGTTTCTGACCATTCCTTTGCTTGGCTAGGGTAGCTGACTCCACACAGCTCCCTCTATTTCTTTCTGTTTCTGACCACATCCTTAATCTGCCAAGGTGTGGCTAAAGATTAAAAGTTTAGCTAGAGTCACTGGATGGTTCCACTCAGCTCTTCGTCTAGCTTCATAGAATTTAGCTTTTTAGTTGAGGTACTGGTAGGACCCACAATTACCACTCTGAGGAATTTTAAGGTCCATATAATCACCAAGTACAGCACTGGCATCTGCTGCTCATGAACTCCATTTGAGTATTTGGCTGCAGGGCCTCTTAAAAGACTCACAAGTGTTTTGCCTCTGAGGCTAAATCAGAAAGTTCATTTTAAAAATGCTGCACCTCTCCTTGCCTCCAGCAAACAGCTGACTCAAGAAAATGTTGCTGCTATTAAGAATCAGTCTTTGACTCTGCTTCCTTTTTTCCTTAAAAACAGAAACCTGAAATCCATCATATACAGCTCCTTGCTTACATTGAGGCTCAGGAACCAGTCTTCATCAAATACACCATTTTGTAATTTAATTTCATACACCACTTAGTCTCTTTACCACATCCCACTAGAGAGACATGGGCTCTGTTTCTGTGCTCTAGACAGTTTTTAAGATTTCTAAGGCTTTATGTGGGTGTATACGCCCCATGTTGTTGTAGTGGGTTTCTGGCTTGGACTTTTGAAATACAATCCCACTGTACATGTTTTTTATGGTTGTATCATAGAAGTCAAAGAATTGACCTTCATTAAACTGAACTATCAATGAGTACTTCCCCTGTTTCTGCCACATTTTAATTACTGAAATTTCATTATTTTGAAGACTGAATAATATTCTATTATAAGGATATACCACATGCTGGTTATGCATTCATCCAGTAACAAATGTTTAGCCTGTTTCCAGCTTTTGCTATTGTGAACAACACTGCTATGGACATTGCCTTTGGGCATTTGTTCAATTGCCTGCTGTCAGTTTGTCAGGGTATAAAGACAGATGTGAAATTGTCAGTTCACAGGCTAATTCTATTTTTAGGCTTTGATGAACCATCATGTTTTCTATAGCAGCTGAGAAAGGAACATCTCTAAAAGCTGCTTCAATAAGGTAAAGTGATGATTAATCTTTCTGAAATTTATCCAAAGTCTATTGAGAAACAAAATCCACTTATCTCTATTTGGCAAACTCCAAAGAACTAAAGAAAGTTATTTTTTTTGTGTGGGATACTGTGTTAAAGGTCCTAATATGGTACATCTCCTTGGGCTCATCCCTTTCTGTGATGTGACTTTGGCAGTTTTACCAAAGAGGAAGAATCTAATAATTGTCTTTGGGTCTGATCTTAGTTAGCTTTGTGACTTGCTTTAGACCAGCATATTGTTGAGCCTTGCTAGCAGATGCTTTCAAAGTGCTATGTTACTGACTTTGCAATTGATCTTGAACTCAGAGCTTTACTGCTAGAATGTGTTCAAAGAGGTCAGAGGATAAAGGTCAAAAGAAGTTACTTAGTCAACTACCAGAACTTCTGGCTATCCACAGAGACAGAGAGAGCTAGAGGAGCCTGGAAGGATCATCTGCTCTATATTCCAAGTCCATATACTTGTGAGCAGCAGAAACATTTGTAGGACTTTTCTTTGGGCACCAGGTCCCCCAAAACAACACAGAGACCTATTATTAATTATGAGAGCTCAGTCTATAGCTTAGGCTTGTCCCACTAACTCTAATAATTTAAATTAACCCATTTCTATACATCTATGTGTTGCCACCTCTCCTCCTGCATGTCTTACTCCCTCTGCATCCCACTGGCAACTCTTACTTTCCTCTGCCCAGAGCTCTCTCTGTACAGAAGTCTCTGCCATACCTCCTGCCTGGCTATTGGCCATTTAGCTTTTCACTAACCCCATCACAGTGACATACATTCACAAAGTGTAAAGGAATACTCCACAGCAAACACCTGTTGCTGTGCATGTGACTGGGTTTTTGGTGATTTGTTACACAGCATTATTATATCAATAGATAACTGATACATATTCTTTTCCACTGCTGATGATTGGCAGCTTATGCATCTATCAAAGGAGAAGACAATAAATTTCACTGTTTTCATAGAGCAGTCATGAGACATAAATGACAGCTTCAGGCAGATTTGGCTTCTGACAGCTATAATCCACAAGTCCATTTCTCTTATCCATCTTGAAGGCTACCATCTTTTGGGTTATAAGGAAGGTGAACTGGAGACTATGTTTATATCCCCCTTGCTCTGGTGAGTATATCTCACTTTATCTCCCAACCTGTGAAAGTAAGTCTTGATTGTCAAGCTGACTACATTGAGAAAGATAGAACCCTAGCAAATCCCACCTCCAGGTATGTTTAGGGGGATGTTTCTATGTGTGACATCAGATAAGGTGGGAAGATCTGTCCTGGTAAAGGGAATGAAAAGAGAAGGAGCCCACCAGGCAGCCATACTCTTTTTTCTGCTTCCTAGCCACCATCATGAGCAGCCTCTGGCATAATCCTGTGATGTGAGATTCTGCCTCACCTCACACCCAGAGCCAAAGGTCCAGCCAGTCATTGACAGGACACTCTGCAAGTGAACCAGAGTTGCTCATCTGCTCTTTTGTCAAAGCAAGCAAACATCTGACTCATACACCGAACAAGCTCTCTCTGTAATCAGACTCCTCATAGAGATACTCTAACCATGAGCACCATCAGCAAATCTTCCTGCTCTGACCAATTACTGCATTCTCTTTTGTTCACAAATTTGTTCATGGGTTATGTGATAAAGAGAGTCAATGATATTTGAATTCAAGAGTCTGGGTGGCAAGTTTTGTTTTCCACTGAGGTTGCTAAGGAGACATAAAGTTCCAGAATCTCGGGGTACCCTATGAAGAAAACTCCCTGAGGTGCCATTGACTTTTCTTATTGCTGTGGCTAAGGCACTTAGGGGTGGAAGGTTTCTCTTGGTAGATAGTTGCAAGCTATGGCCTATCATGTTGGGAAAGCATGGTGCCAGGAATGGGAACTGGCTGGTCATAGTGTGTCCACAGTCAGGAAGCAGAGAGAGATGAATATGTGCGTGGCTCATTTCCTCCTTTTTCTGTCTCCCAGAATTCCACCTCCACCTCATCCCATAGAATGTCACTCTCTACATTCAGACCATATCTTCCCACCTTCCCCTTTTCTCACAGACATACCAGAGGTCTATCACCTATGGTGATTCTAAACCCTGTGGAGTTTGCCATCAAGTTTTACTATCATACCTGATACAAGCAAGCAGGGCCTAAAGATATGGAGAATGGGGTCTTGATGACATGGTTAGAAACCTTGGATCCAGTCAGGTCTGAAGCACTACTTCTTTGGAAGTTTTAATTATGCAAATCAATAAACATTCTTTAATTTTGCTTTCCTCAAACAATTTCAGTAAGGAGTCTATGACTTGGAACTGAGTGAGAGGCTTTTCTTGCACTCTTGCCTGGCCATATTTCTCACTACATATTTCTTATCTCACTGGGCTCCTCTGCAGACCTCAGTCCACTGGTGAACTCACCTGGGACTCCCAGGGCAAGTCCAGACAGGATCCTGGGAGAGGCTGATTGAGCAGGTCTAGGGTGATGAGGTATGCTAGTTTAGCCTCCACAGTTCTGTCTGGTGTTCCAGTGTGATTACCGAGAGCACCAATTTCCACTGTGGTAGTGTCACTGCTTGAATTTTTTTAAACACACAGTTCCCCTTATCAGGTCACTAGACCTTCTACCTCTCTATTCCCTACAGCCCCTGTCACAGTCTAAGCTGTCAAGTTGATACATCTAAGAGGAAGTTCTTCCATCGGATAGACTGTGGTCACATCCATGGGACATTTTCTTAGATTGCCAGTTGATGGAAGAAAACCCAGACCACTGTGGAGAGCAACATGCCTATGTGGCTGGGCCTGAGCTGTATAAAGAAGGCTCAACCACAAGTCCCTCAGAAAATTCATGACAGAATTAGACATAGAAAAGCAATTAGCTTTATATCCTCCTTAGTAACTCATGGCCATTACCTGTGAGTAAGTGCATAAAATATATTCGGTGCTGAAATTGTAAAATTTAATAAGAAGTTCCATAGCTTCCATCCCAATGCCAATTCTAACTGTACAGAATTTCAGAGTTGTTTAGATGTCGGGTCCAGTTAATGCTGGTGTGTACTGGTTTCATTATTTGCCAGGGGAAGAAAGGCAGTGAGCAGCACCCTTCTGTGATCTCAGCCTCAATTTTTCTCCATGTTCCTGCCTTTGAGGATCTGCTTTAGTTTCTTCCCATTGTGGACTATAAATTGTAAGATGAAATAAACCATTTTCTCCAAAGTTTCTTTGTTATTGTGGTATTTATTACATTGACAAGAAGCAAACTGTGACAGCCAACACACAAATGTGAACAATAGGAACAATGTGAACACCATGTGGCAGCCATGGCGCCTATCCTGGCTAGTTTCATGTCAACCTGACACAAAGTGGAATCATCTGAAAGGAGAGATTCTCAGCTGAGACAATGCCTTCATAAAATCCAGCTGGAGGGCATTTTCAAAATTAGTGATTGATGGGGGACGGTTGAGCTCACTGTGGGAGGTTCCATCCCTGAGTTAGTGATTCTGGGTTCTATAAGAAAGCAGACTGAGAAAGCCATGGAGAGGAAATCAGTAAATAGCACTCCTCCATGGCCTCTGCATCAGCTCCTGCTGCAGGATCCTGCCCTGTTTAAATCCTTGTCCTGACTTCCTTTGATGATGAACAGTGATGTGGCAGTAAAAACCAAATAAACCCTTTCCTCCATAACTTGATTTTTGGTCATGGTGCTTCATTGCAATAATAGAAACTTTAAGACACACCCCAAGTTGCTTTTGTTGTGGTATTTCATCATAGCAATAGTAACCCTGTGTAAGACAAATTGGTACCAGGAGTGAGGTACTGTAGTGACAGACTTGATCGTGTTGTTTTGCGGAAGATTGTGAAAGGATTTAGAACCTTGGACTAGGAAATCCTTTGAGTGTGGAGAGTTCAGTGGGCTGTTTTGTAGGAGCTTGGAATGCTGAAAGCAATACAGATGATGGAGGCCTAACTTATGAGCTACAAAGGGAAGCCTTTTGTGTGAAGAATCTGTGGTCCAGGTCAGCTACAGCTAAAGAATCAGCTGTGATTAGCAAGATACCAGAACCACTAAAGTAAAATCTTTGTTTTGCTGGGACAATGGATCCTGGTCAGCTGGGGCTGAACACTCAGCTGTGATAAAGAGACCAACACCATTGAGGTGAAGTCTTCTGGGAAGTGTTTCCTTGGGGTCAGCACACACAAACTGTATTCCAGAAGTGGTCAAGGTTGTACCCCATTGGCAGCTGTATTTGGTAATGTAAGAGACACCCAATGGCACTGGTTTTGAAGGCATGAAGGGATCATGGAGAGCAGCTGAGGCCTGATGATGTATGACAAGGCTTGAGTCCCTGATGAAAGCCAGAAGAGGCTATTAGTAAAAGTGCAATCCAGTTGCAGTAGAAAACTCCAGCATTTTGGAGATGCCAGTATCATGGGATGGCCACTAAGAACAGTAGCAGGTATTGAATGGAGCTGGCCTGAGCCTACAAGACAATCTGTATGTGATGCAAAGGGCAGAACCCAGAGAAGTGACTCAAGCCCATAAGACTGTTAGCAAATCCTAGAAATCGTACATTGAGTTACTTACATTGTTAAAGTTTGATTTTGCTTTGCTCAGACTGTGACTGTGTTCTGATTTTTCCCTCTTGAAGTAAGAAAGTATTTAATTTATTTTTGCTTTTACAAGTGACCACCATTAAGAGAACAAATTTTAAAAGAAATTTTAGGTTCTAAAACAGATTAAGAAGTTTCAAAGAGACTAAATTTTAAAGTGTTAAAATTTGTAAAGACTGGAACTTTTAAAGTTTGTAAAGTGTGTTTGTTGTGATGTTGATGTCAACGTGTGAAAAGGTTATGGCTTAACAATGATATGCTTATGTATTGAGTTGACAAGGGCTCAATTGTCCTGGCTAGTTTTATGTTACCACAAGCTGGAGTCATCTGAACAAAGGGAACCTCAACTGAAAAAAAAATATGCCTTCATAAGATCCAGCTATAAGGAGTTTTTTAATTACTGATTGTGATGATTTGAATGAAATAAGCACATAGAGCCATCGGAAGTGGCACTGTTAGGAGATGTGTGATCCTGTTAAAGAAAATGTGTCACTGGGGTTGTTCTTTGAGGTTTAAAAAGCTCAAGCCAGGCTCTGTATCATATTTTCTTCCTGCTGCCTGCCAATTCAGATGAAGAACTCTGAGTTACCTCTCTAGCACCATATCTACCTATGTTCTGCCATGCTTCCCACCATGATGATAATGAATTAAGCCTCTGAACTCTAAGCCACTTCTAAGTAAATGTTTTCCTTTATTGGTGTTGCCATGATCATGAAGTCTCTTTACAGTAATAAAACCCTAACTAAGACTCATTGATGAAAGCGGGGGAGGGGGAATACTATCTGTGAACCTATCCCTCGGCTGGTGGTTCTTGGGTCCATAAGAAAGCAGGCTGAGCAAGCACAGAAAGCAAGTCAGTAAGCAGCACCCTTCCATAGCCTCTGCATCAGCTCCTGTCTCCAGGTTCTTGCCCTGACTTCTTCTGATAATGAACTAAATAAACCCATTTCCTCCTCAAACTGCTTTGGTTATGTGTGCTGATATGTTTTATATCATAAATAAAAAATAATAAATAAAATTCATCTTTAATAAAAAAAATCATCTGGAGTGTCAGAGGATAGAGCCATATGCAAAGCCAAGTCAGGAAGGCCAAGGGAGTGATAACCCACACCTTTAACCCCATCACTGGGGAAGGCAGAGATTTATCTGGACCTCTGTGAGTTCAGGGCCTAACAGAGTCAGGAGGTGGTAGCACACCTTTAATCCTAGGTCTAAGAAGTGAGATAGCTGGGCAGAGACAGGAGGGAGGAATTCAGCTTCACCTGCCACTTCTCCTTTCTACCTGAGGAGTTAGCTGGGTGATAAAGGGCTGAGGTTTGTTTCTCTATCTCTCTGATATTTCAGCTTTTCCCCAATATCTGGCTCTGGGTTTTTATTATAATACCAAATAGAATCTGTACAATATCTGGCACCCAGTGTGGGGCATCAGTCATGGTGCTTCATCACAGCAAGAGTAACACCACCAAGACAGTATCTCTCTTCCTCAAGAAATGAAATTTAATCCTCTTGTCCTCAAATTTGGATAAGCAGGAAGTTAAGTAGAATGACTTCCTAGACCCAGGCATACAAGACAGTATAATTTTCTCTAGAATTTTTTAAACCTGGAGTTATGACTCATTGCAAATAAAACCTAACTGTCCAAAAGTTGCTATTTGTGGCAACGTAAGGCAAAGCACTAGAGATAGCCTCTGGCAATAGCCACAACTAGCCCTTAAACTTAGTCCAACAACCCACAAGTACCTGAGACCTGAAGCTTTTTATAAGTGCACTTAGATGCATCCATTTCCCTGGATGAGCCTTCTGTGAAACCTGTTGTCTTAGGGTTTTGCTGTTTCTGTAGTAACACACCATGACTAAAGAAACTTAGGGAGGACAGAAGTCATTTGACTTACTTCCACATCACAGCTCATCATCAAAGGAAGTCAGGACAGGACAGGCAAGAACCTGGAGGCAGGAGCTGACGCAGAGGCCATGGAGGAGTGCTGCTCACTGGCTTGTTCCTCATGGCTTGCTATCCTGCTTTCTTATAGAGCCCAGACTGCCAACCCAGGGGTAGCCCCACTTACAATGAGCTTGGTCCCTCACCATCCATTGCTAGTTAAACGAATGTCCTACAGCTGGATGTTACGGAGGCATTTTACCATTGAGGCTTTTTATTCTTCAATGACTCTAGCCTGTATAATGTTAGCATAAAGCTAACCAGCACACCTGTAATTACAACTTTTAGAGAAGATTCCTGACTCCCAGAAGCTAAGAAAGAATAGATGTGTGCTCATCTCATGCTTCTTTGGTAAGAATTCATGGTGCCCAGTATTCAGGTTGCTGAGGCACCAGATGTACAAGAGGTGAGACCTTGGATCATTCCAGTACCCAGATGCAGACTCCCCTCTCATTTTTCAAATCTCTCCTGCTGACCCCAGATATCATCGAGCAAAGCCTGGTATCTCTTCCATACCATGTCCAAATTCCAACCTCATAACCCAGAAGCTTAATGAAATGGTTCTTTAAACTGTCTACAGTTGGAAGCTGTTGATAACACAGCTGTAAAGAACAGAGGAAAAGGTCCCATTTGAAAACTGTGTGTCAAACTATGATGTCCATGAGCCACAGTAGAAGGGAACCCTCAGCTGCCAGAGTCACTGGTGTATCATCAGAACCTTCTTCCCCTGTACAAAAACTCTCTGCTGGCAGTTTCCACTAGTCTTTTGTCCTTATCCAAGAGTCTGATCTTTTCAGCTGTTCACTGGCTGTGAGCTTCTCTGCAACATAGAGTCTTGTTGATGCTTCAATGTTACTTCCTATAAGGGCCTGGCCAAATTCAAGGCATTACCACTCTGCTTTTTTGTGTGACTTGAGTAGGTAGAAGTGATTTTATTCTTTCAGTTTCATGTAATTGATATCTTCTAATGGCCAAGGCTCTGACTAATGATCTGGGGGCACTGTGGAGGAGGGGAGAGAAGGGGAGGGAAAGACTGCCAGAGGAAGTCAGAAGAGTCAGAAGGATGTTGGAGAGAAGCTCTTGCCCACACCTGCTTATCAACTCTGAGACAGGAGAAGACAGATGCCTTATACATACATGCATGTGGGCACATACACACACTCTCTCTCTCTCTCTCTCTCTCTCTCTCTCTCTCTCTCTCTCTCTCTCTCACACACACACACACACACACACACGCACATGCAACACATACACACACTCACACACTCATATACCTCTCCACCATTTGCCTTCCCTACCACAGCAGAACTAAAAGCCACTGACCTACATGTGCTACTTAAGAGACAGAGCAGTGAAAGTCTGGTGTCTGCAGAGATAGCCTCATTGGCGGTTTTAAAGACGTTAAGGACTTCCTTTCTATGTGCCTAAACTTGGATTGCAATAATTTGGAATGAACATTTTTATAAACATGAGATAGCATCAATTCCCCCTCCCTTCCTGAAATCCCACATCCAATCCTGCTTCCAGCCTTATAAGAAGTAACTGAGAGCAGAACATTTGTACAGTGGGCTATATTCAAAAGAAAAATAATTTTCCTCAGTGTTTTTGGGTGTGCATTTAGTTCTTTAGATTTAAAGGCTACCTATATGAGTGAAAACCAGGTTTTCCATGACGCAAGTGTATCCTATCCTTCCTCCCAAAAGACAGGCTCAGTCCAGATGCCCCCAGAGGTTACCAATTCTTGAGCATAAATGAGGTCACACTTTATTTATTTAACAAATACTAACCCAGGCCTTACAATGGGCAATTCAAAGTGTGTTAAGATCAATTGGTTTTTGCTAAAATGTCAAGAACACACAGGGGGCAAAGGATAGTTTCTTCTATAAATAATGTTGGGAAAACTGGGTATCCACATGCAGAAGAAAGAAGCTAGACCTTTATCTCATGACACAAAATCAACTGAAAATGAACTAAGCACTTACATATAGACATAAAGCTGTCAATTAGCTAAGAGAAAACACAAAGCGTAAGTTCCGTGACAGTGGTCTGGACAGTGACATTTTGGGTATTGGTGCAAAAATGTATGTAAGACAGACAGCCACACATGAAGGACAACTTCAACAACAAAGCTTCTGCATAGCAAAGGGAAAAAGCCACAAAAGGAAGAGACAATCTACAGAATAGAAGAAAATACTTGTAAGTCAAAATATAAGAGGGTAGTGCCTCCACCAAAAAAAAAAAAAAACAAAACAAAACAAAAAAAAAACCAAGAAACTCAAGTACCTCAATAGCAAGAAAACAACAAAAAAAAATTCATTAAAACATGGACAGAGGGCCTAAATAGGAATTTCTTTTTCTAGAGAAAATAAGCAAGTGGCCAATAGATATTTGACAAGGTGTTTGGCATCACTAACTACCAGGTAAATGCCAATCAAAACCACAGTGAGATACTACTTCATGCCTGATCAAATGGCTATTTCCCCAAACTCAGGAAATAACAAGTGCTGGCAGGGAAGTGGTAAGGAAGGAACCACCAGAATGTTTGCATAGAAATTGAAATATATAGCCATTGTGAAATCAGTATGGCTATTTTCCAAGTAATTACAAGTAGACCACATGATCCAGCAATTCTGCTGCTTGGTATATAGCCTAAGGAAGGCAAATCAAAATGTCAGAGTCATCTGCATTTCTGGGCAACACTATACAGAAGAACCAAGATGTCTGATCTGTCTACTAAGGAGTGAATGGATAAAGAAAACATAATGTTCATCCATAACAGACTGCAATTTAAAAATGAACATCCTTCCATCTGTAATAATGTACATGACCCTAGAGAACATTGTGCTAAGGGAAACGAGCCAGGCATAAAAAAACCAATATCCTATGATCTCACCTAGTATATAGAATCTTAGAGGTGAAAAGCACATGGGAAGGTATAAGGTAGTTAGCATGGGCTGAGGATGATGTGATCAGAGATGATGGGGAAAGGTCACAGATTTCAAATGGACAAGAGGCAGAAGATCAAGAGCTGCATTGTACAACCCAGGGATTATTGTTAACAACAGTGTATTGTGTACTTGAAAATTACTAAGAGAGTAGATTTTAAATGCTCTCACCAGGAAAAATAAAGCATGTAAGGTAATGTGTATGCTAATTACCTTGGTTTAGCATTCATTTCATAATGAATACATATTTTAAAACATTGTATTGTATGCTAAAAAATATACATTTTATTTGTCAATTTGTATTTTTAAAGATTTAAAAAACCTAGTGCTCTTTATCAGTGCTTTATGAAACAGGTGGTGTTTATTGCCTTTCCATTTTACAAGTAAGGGACAAAGGGCCAAAAGTTTACCTATCTTGCTCAAGAACACAAAGTACATACATAGATCTGGGCTTTGGACCCAGATGCCCCATCCTAGAGCTTGAACTTCCACATATGTTTTATCTGTGCTTAATCTCACCAATGCAGATCCCTTACATTGTGGTAGAAGTATTTTAATGTTACTTTTAAGACTTTTTTCTTTTTCCAATTTTCACCATTTCCAGAGCCCTTGGGAAGTGTTACATGTAGGCTTAGTGTTCCCAGGATTCTGTTCCTGGAGAACAGGGCTCTTCCCACAACATTATTCTATACACTACTATCTAACAATGTAGTGTAGCAAACATCCCCCAAACACCGTAACTTCAGATAAGAAACACAGATCCCATTCATCAATCTGCAGGTCAGTTGAAGGTTCTGATCTTGACTGGGCTTGGCCACATGTTGGTATTTAAGTGACTCTCAGCTGACCTGTGTTGGCTAGGACATACCAGGATACTTGGTTTTGAACCACATGTCTCTTACCTTCCAGAAGGCTAGCCTAGAAAATGGCAGAGAGGCAGAAGCACATGAGCTCATTGTGCATGCACTCAGCAAACTTCTGTGTACATTCATCGTTGCTAGCATTCCATCAGCCAAAGCAAGTCATGCAGTCATATAGAAAGATTGGAGTCCAATTGGGAGAATATTATGGTTACATGGTTCAAGGAATGGTGTGGTAGGATTATGGTCTGGTACCTTGTCCCGCCTACTGGTTTAATAAAAAGCTGATTGGCCAGAAGGCAGACAGAAAGTGTGGGTGGGACTACCAGACTAAGAAAACTCTAGGAACAGGAAAAGCAGAACAGGGAGACAGACAGAAATGCCATCAGAGATGCCACCAGAGAGAGAAGCCAGCAGACACAGAGGAAGGAAGTTGAAATGCTGCTCTGAGAAAAGGTACCAAGCCACATGGCTAAGCAAGATAAGAATAATGGGTTAGTTTAAGAGTTAAGAGTTAGCAAGTTATATGCCTGGGCCCTAGGTCAATCAGCATGAAATTAATATAAGCTTCTATATGTTTCTGTGGGACTGCAGGTCTGCAGGCTTGGATATCAGGTCATACAGGCCAGAAACTTTCTATTCCAGAATGGACACAGAGAGGGATAAGAAATTGGATCAAAAACACACACAACCTATGATGTTTCTTTTAACAAAAGAAAGAAGAGAGAGAGAGAGAGAGAGAGAGAGAGAGAGAGAGAGAGAGAGGAGAGGAGAGGATGCACTTGTCTATACAAGTATATATGGAGATCAGAGGATAAACTTAATGTCCTCTCCTCAAGTCCTGTCTTCCAGGGTCTTCCAGTGGCTTCCAGATTAGCTAGGCTGACCAGCTAACAAGCCCAAGGGATCCACTTCTCACAGTCTTCCCCAGGATAGGACACCACATCCAGCTTTTTACATGGATGTTGATGGGATTGAACTAAGATCCTCATACTGGCACACAAGCGCTTTACAGACCAAGCTCTCAAGCCAGCCTCACAACAAACTTAAATTTCAAGTAAAAAAGTCCTTTAGATAAAGCACTCCAAGGACTTAGACATTCCAGTTGAGCTCTGGAGGGCAGTGAAGACAGAAGGGGCCACAGTAGGGAAAATGTGCATGAGTGGGTTCTTCAGAGAAAGAAAACAGGCCTCCCTTTGCACCTGCAGAAAACAGAGAGCAGAACTGGGTCAGTGAGGTTGCCGTTCTGGAGTCAAGGTGGCAGTCAATGGCAGCCACTATACCAGTGACTGAGCAACATAGCCTAGAAGCCGACATCAGCACAGGCAGTAGCTACACCAACCGACTGACTCAGTTAGGGACTTCTTAGCATATCAATGTCTCATTTTGTTTCTTCTGTAGAAAGCTCAAATATTGGATTGCCCGATTCAAAGTTGGCCCCCAGGCAACCCCAGCGCTTCCAGGAGGGCACGAGTGAGCATCTATTTTCTTACTGTTCCTGGAAAGCAGCAACTGTCATTTTCTGGGCAGGCATATCCTGCACACAGGCTGATTCTAATCCTCTCCCTGAGAAACGGGGGAACCCTAGGAAGCGTGCCAAAACCACTCTCCAAATGTCCAAATCTGTGGCTGTTGTTTCTGGTGGGAGATACCAGAAACGGTCACCCTCCTGAAGAAGGAAAGGTCAGGACCTGTGGGTAAATATTGACTGGTGTAAACATTTCATTTTAAATCAAAAAAGCCTCAGGAGCTGGAAAAACTTACCCCAAACAAAAACTAAACACATGAAAGGGAGCCAGCAAACACTCTGCTTTCTGTCTCAGGGATGCCAAGACCGGCTCGGTGACAGCCCTGCCTTCACTCCGGCACTGACAGAGGAAAACAGGCTGCTGGGTGGTGACTGGAGGCAAGGGGGATCTTGGCTTCCTTCCCAGAGTGCATTGGTTGAGAGAAATCTCCAGAATCCTCTAACTCTTCTTTAAGGGTTTGTCATGTACTGACTCTTTATGTTCGTTATCTCAGTCAACCCTGAAAGAATCCCCAGCAGGGGCAGGGGAGATGGTTTGGTTGGTAAAGTGTTTGCCTTGCAATCATGAGGACCAGAACCCAAGCTGGAGGCATGAACTTGTGATCTCAGGTCTGAGAGGGTGAAACATCCTGGGGTTTATCCAGGCAGCCAGCCCTTAGTGAAGTTCCAGGCCAGTGAGAGATCCTGTCTCTAAACAAACAAACAAACAAATAAATAATGAACGGCACTTAAGAAAAAGCACCCTTGAGGTTGCCCTCCAGCCTGCACACACACACACACACACACACACACACACACACACACACACACACACACACACACACACCAGTGGGGAGGTTGAGGTGGAGCTGTGTGGATGTCCATTTTGCAGATCACTGAAATGAGGGAGCACATTTTAGTGATAGAAACTTCCCAAGCCACATAGCTGTGTGTCTAACTACAGCAGTGGCCCTGTCAGATGTGGCTTTGAGAAGTCACACATGCATGAGTGCCTTCTCTTCAGAAACCAGCGATCTTAGCTGCCATCAAGTCAGGGCCAGCCAGACTCGGGATACAATTTCCAAGGGGACTGTGGTGTGGGATGACTTTGTATATGCTGTAAATATCATTCTTCAATAAAGGGACTATTCTGGCCTATGGCAGGCATCTTAGAAGTAGACTGGGAAATCGGGCATAGATGAGGAAAGGGGGATAGAGTCAAAGGAGACATGATCAGCCACCTATGAAGCAAGATGTAACAAAATAGGTAAGCCACGGACCACGTGGCAGGGCAGATTAATGGAAATGGGTTGAATTAAAATGAAAGAGCTAGCTAGCAATATGCCTGAGACATAGGTCAAACAGAATGAAATTATTATAAGCATCTGAGTCATTGTTGGGGGGCTAAGCAGCAGGTCCAGACCATGGTTTGGACTAGCCAAACAGGCCAGAAACCTCATTCTACAGGATTGGCCAGCACTGGTATTAAAGAGAATCTGTGCCTAGAGTCTCTGAAACGGAATTGCCTGGGGCTCCCAGGGAAAGGAATGGATCTGGATTGTTTCCTTACCTCATCTTCTTCAGTGCCCTTCTCAGTAGGTTATCTGCTACAGTTATTTTGTATGTCCAGGGGGAAGGGCAGGGACACATGTATGGGCATGCATGCACATGTATGCAGGTGCATATAAGAGTCAGAGATTGATTTTGAATGTATTCCTTGATTTCTCTCCACATTATGTTTTGGCACAATCTCCCCTTGAACCTGGAGCTCAATGATCAGCTAGTCTGGCTGGGCAGCAAGTTCTAGGGCCCTTTCACCATTATCTCCCTTCAATGCTGGGATTAGGAGTGTACAGGGTGGTGCCTGACTTTGTACATGAGTGGCAGGGATTCAAACTTGGGCCCTTAAGCTTGTGTGGCAAGTACTTTTTCACTGAGCCATGTTCCCAGCCCTCTACTCCAACTCTTCCCTGTGGCAGGGGAATATCTGGTTCCGGATGTTTTGTGGTGGGATTCCTTTAATGGAGACACTGCTTTCCATTCTTTTTGTTGAGATATGAACTTCTTTTCACTTTTTGACTTTTCCTGTATAACAATGATTCGAATTTTGACACGCAATGTCCCCAAACTGCTTTAATGACTCATTTCAGTGTGTGTGTGTATGTGTGTGTGTGTGTGTGTGTGTGTGCCCACACGTGTGTGAAAGCTTTATGGCTCAAGAAAACATAAAGAAATTCAATTTTCATCTATAAACATAGTATTCACTTAGCTGTGATGCCAAGATGATCTTATAAGACACAAATTCTAGTTGGTATTTAATGAAAACTCAGAGCCAGATTGGGGAAAAGCTGGAATATCAGAGAGAGGAAACAGACCACAGACAAATCTTATCCAGCCAACTTCTCAGGGTGAACTCTTTCTTCAATAGTCCTCAGCCTGGTTTGTCAATTCTACAGAATACCTCAATGTCTACCTACACCTGCCTTAAATAGCTTTTTCACACAGAAATACATAAATACAGAGATACAGAAAGATCTCCTCTCCTGAGTTCGGTCTTTCCTGTGCTGGTATTAAAGGTGTGAGTTATCAGCTGTCACCCTTGTGCTAGGATTAAAGGCATGAGTCACCACTCTGACCCTCATGGCTCAACTGTGGGTGATTCTGTTCTCTGATATTCCAGGCCCATTTTACTAAATATAAAGCACATCACCACAATCCTGGTGGTTTTCTTTGGCTTCCTTCATTTTCTTGGCCAAAAGTTCAGCAAATCTGCAGCCTTCTCCTTATTTTTTAATGCCTGTTGTTTCTTTAGATCAATGTGTCTGTGTTTGTGTTGCAGGACATATGGAGTAAGAAGACACTGAATCTTGGGGCTTCATTCAGGGGCTTCTGACCTTCTGTATTTAATGGCTCTCTGAAAAACGTGTCAACAGACATCACTTCACTTCTTTAGAGAGATTGAAAGCTCTAGGGTCCTGGTAGCTCTTTTGGGCCCCAGCCACTGAGGTACAGTAGTGTCTCTCCCTCTTCTTTCCCCCCTCAGTCCAGCATTCAAAATACCTCCTCTGTCCAGTTCTCCTAGGTCTGTACCAAGAGTTCCCCTTCCTAACAGTAAGTGCACTCTGCTGTGGGTTGATACCATGCCTATGGGGAAACCTTGTCATTCCCACCACTGATTTGGACCACACAACCCTTCCATCCTTCACCCACACCATCCAGTGCTACCTCTTTAGCCATTTTCTTCTCCTTAAACGTACAAAGCTTGAGTTTGTCTTCCGTTTCAGTTAGTTTCTTGGCTGGGAAGGAGATATTCAGTTTCATCTTGACACAGCCAACTCTAGGAGGTGCCATGAAAAAGGGTCATATGATTTTTGTTTACTTTTCCTCAGGCTGGAAGTGAGATTTATCACTAAGCATGAATTGATGGGGTGTAGAACAGCCCAGTAGACACCCTCAGCTGCCTCGCTTTCAGGGGGCCATGGCTGGGGATCACAGCTATCCTGGATAAGCCACTTCTCAGCTCCCATATCTTCAAATTCATCTGCATTAGAGAGGCTCCATTTCTTTGAGATATGGATCTTTTGGTAGCTGGGGAACTTGAATTTGGCTCTATTCAGGGCCTCAATTACATGTCATTCTGCAGCTTAGGTGAATGTACATAATGACCTGACCGATATGACTCCTGGCCATTGTATTCTGAAGTTTCCCAAAGGCACCCTTTCTACCTGTCAGGGTGTCCCCCCTATTGGGGGACAGCACTGAGAACAGACCCCCAACATCCTTCAGGGCAGTCCATACAGTAAATAGTCTGCTACACTACCAAAGAGGGGGTGTTCACAGCCATGCAAAGCAGGCCCCAGAGAGCAAAGGAACCTGGTTGGCTTAATTGGTTGCCAACATCTATTTAACAAATAATATTACAACCAAGAATTACTAGGATATTGAAATTGCATTGGATATATTTTTAAAGTGATAAAAAGTAAATGTTAATAAAAACAAGCTGCATGCTGAATTCTTTATAACTATTTAAAATAACAATATTTTCTGTTGTTTTGTTTTTTGAGACAGGCTTTCTCTGTGTATCCCTGACTGCCCTGGAACTCTCTCTATAGACCAGGCTTTCCTCAAACTCAGACAACAATACATTTTTTAAAAGCATGTCATTATGGAGATTTTTCATTTTTCCTTTCAAAGCACAGAGAAAAAGATGTACAAATGCCTCTGATTTTATCCAAGCACTTCTTTGTACAGATGAAGCTCTTGAAATCCAGAGGGTGGAAAGGTCATGTGGCAAAGTAATACTCAAGCCAGGTCCACCTCAAAAATCTTAGCACTTTTTATTTGGTGCTTGTATTAGTTGCTTTTCTTCTTGCTGTAACAAAATACCTGCCAAAAGCGACCTAAGGAATTCTGGCTTCTGGTTCCAGAGGATGGTCAGTTATGAGAGGGTAATTATAGTATACCCTGGCCACAGTCATAAAGTAGAGAATGATAATTGTTGCAAGGTATTTAATTACACTGTGTAAGGATATGTCACTGTGATTGGTTTAATAAAGAGCTGAATGGCCAATAGCTTGGTGGAATTTCTAGGCACAGAAGATGCTGGGAAGAAGGAGGGGTCACCAGTAGAGGAGAGGGAACAGACATGAAGGAGAAGTAAAGCCAAGAGTCATGCAACAACACCTAGATAAAGAGAAATGGGTTAATTTAAATGATAAGACCTAGTTAGAAACAAGCCTAAGCTATCAGCCAAGCTTTCATAATTAGTAAGTTTCTGTGTCATGGTTTGGGAGTTGGCTGACAGGACAAAGTTCGACTACAGATAATTGCTAGTGTTCAGCCTACTTTCTCCTTTACTTTTTGTTCAGGACCCCAGACATGGGATGATGTTGCCCATAGTTAAGGTGATTCTTTCAACTTCAGTTAATTGCATCTAGATAGTCCTTCACAAGCTGGCCAAGACTTTGTCCCCTAAGTCATTCTAGAATCTGTCAAATGGACAACATGAACCACTGCAGCACTTTTTTCCTAGCTACAGCTAGCTCCCTGCATCAGAGTTCCATGAAGCCCCAGCACTCAAAAGTCATCAAAGGCATGGACATTCATCTAAAACCATGGATTTCAACCTTTCTAACACTGCGACCTCTTAATACAGTTTGTGGGTGACCCCAACCATAAAATTATTTTCCTGCTACTTCATTAATTTTGCTATTGTTATGAGTCATAAAGTAAACATCTGATATGCTTACATGACCATTGTGGAAGGGTTGTTTGACTGTCCAGGGGTCTTGAGAACCACTGATATAAAGTGTGCTTTTACAGGAAGGTCATGAGTGAGTGAGACCAACAGTGTAGTATCTCTTCTTTGGCAGTACATACGCCAGGAACTATCAGGATGGGGAAAGTAAGTTCCATTCTTGAACATAAGGGCACACAAGAAAGATGTCCCTCCAGGACTCTGTGCAGACTGCAGACTCAACAGAAAGTCACCCACAGCAGCTGGATATTAAAAAAAAAGAACATAGTCACTGCCAAATCAGAGTCAAATCTCCCATTTTCTTGCTAGTGATATCTATTGGCCAAACTAACCAAAAGTCAAAGGGCCAGGAAACCAATGGAAGGTACTTTCAGGTCCCAGTCCCCATGACCAAGAGTACAGGCCAGAGGGCAAGGAGTCTAACACATTCTCCATTTTTGAACTGAACATTTGTATTTAAACAAAATCAGTAAAGGTAAGCCACAGCAGAACCAAAAAATCTAGTCCTAGAGAATCTGAAATCATATGTGGTTGAGGCAGGAGGATTTTTGGAGCCCTTTAGAATGTTTTTTATTCTTTTTGTAACTCTCATGCACATGTATCTACTTTTTTTGAACATTATCAATTCTTTGACATTTTCTTCCACTGCAAACTGATCCTTATTTCTCTGAAAAAAAAAATGCCTAATTAAATCTCCATTCATGGAATGTTTCAAAACCTGCTAAATCTTTACCTGACCTCAGAACTAAAGAGAAGTCCCCCGGAAAAGCAATATGGAATGAACATTTTAAAACAGAAATTTATTATTAAAGATAATCACATGAAATATTAATAATTATCTATTAGAGGCAGATTAATCCTGCTATAATTAGAACAAAAGAATGTGTACAACTGCCATCAACCAAACTTTAAATTCCCTTTCTAGGCAACTTGTAATCCTTTATGATGACAGCAGCGCCCTCTAGGGGCGGGGAGCTCCAGAGACCCAGTTCTAGGGATGGGCCTGAAATGGAAAGCGGACTCACTGAGTACTCATTGTTTAGCTTTGCCTAATGTCTTTTTCTCTGAATCTAATTTCTCTCCTGTGTCATCCCAGTGTCTCTTACACCTGAGGCTGTCCTCAACCCCAAAGCTAGAGGAAAGAAGGTGACAGATGTATTGTCTTGAGTACTAAATAAAGTAATCAACATGGTAACTACATAGAATAGTAGAAAAAAAAATAACTCAAATGCCAGCGATCAGGGCTTAAAACTATAGCGTGAATTTGAAATTGTGGACTGTCCTGATGTACTGGAGCACGCCTGTCATCTTAGCTCTAGGGATGGTGTGGACATGAAAGTTTATGGCCAGCCTGGGTTATCTTGTAACAGAAGCAAATGGAGAAATCAAACGATTGAATTTTGGGTAAGAACATCCCAAGGGCAGTACCTAGGTAGTGACTTTGTCTGGGCTACTTCTGACCCCCATTGTCAGCTCAGCCTGGCCACAGGTTCTGCCAGAATGTGACAGGCTGTGAAGATAGGCATCTGTACTGTCAAAGTTAGAGGACTTTCTTAGGTCACAGTAAGAGGCACCCATGTGCAATAGCACACATGAAAGGCTGCCTTTCACAGTGACTGTGTATGGAGGTAAAGAGCTCTGTTAGTCTAGGCTTCCATCATGGTTAGGGCAAGCGTATTTCTGTCTGGGGCAACACAAATGGGCAGCAAAGACCAGATGATGGCACAAGCCAAAGGACACAGGTCTGGCTGGCTTCCTAGGCTGCACACATGTGTGGACAAACCAAAGGGGTTTATCGGAGAAGAGATGCTGGAGTAGATGCTAAATTACCCTGAATTTTGGGTCTGTTCTCTTACCCATTAATAGATGTCAGCAGTGAAAATCAGTACGGCAGCTTCTCAGAAAACTGAGAATCAATCTACTTCATGATCCATCAATATCACTCAGGCTTATACCCAAAGGTTGCACATTCTTACCACAACAATATTTGTTTAACTATGTTCATAGCATCATTATTTCTAATAGCCAGAACCTGGAAACAACCTAGATGCTCTCCAACATAAGAATGGATTAAAAAAAAAAAAGATATATATGCATAATGGAATATTATACAGCAGGAAAAAAACCAACAAAGCCAGACATCTTGAAATTGAAATTTGCAGGCAAATGGATGGAACTAGGAAAAAAAAAAAACGAAACATCATGAGTGAGGTAACCCAGACCCAGAAAGACAAACATGGTATGTGCTTACTCATAAGTGGATATTACATATGGAACAGAATAACTGGGTTACAATTCACAACCCCAAAGAAGCTGGGCAACAGGAGGAGCTTAAGAGAGACATCCATGGATCACCCTGGGAAGGGGAAACAGATAAGGTACCCTGAGTAAATTGGGAGCATTTTGGGGAGGGGGGACAAGGGGAGGTGGGAAAAGAACATGAGGGAATGGGATGGTTGAGTTGAGAGAGACAGAGAGGGAGAGCAATGAAATAGGTATCTTGATAGAGAGAGCCATTTGTGGGTTAGGGAGAAACCTGGTGCTAGGGAAACTTCCAGGAATCCACAAGGAAGACTCCAGATAATACTTCAAACAATAGTGAAGAGGGTACTTGACCTGGCCTTCCCCTGTAATCAAATTAATGACCATCCTAATTGTCATCATAGAACCTTCATCCAGCAACTGATGGAAGCAGATGCAGAGATCCAGAGCTAAGCACTGAGCCAAGCTCCCAATCCAGCCAAAGAGAGGGAGGAGAGAGTATATAAGCAAAGGGGTCACAATCATGATGGGGAAACCCACAGAGACAGCTGATCTAAGCTACTGAGAGCTCACCGACTCTGGATTGACAGCTGGGGAACCTGCATGGAACCAAACTAGGCCCTCTGTATGTGAAAGGCAGTTTCTGGAGCCTCTGGCAGTGGGACCAGGATCTATCCCTGTTGCATGAGCTGGCTTTTTAGAGCCATTCCCTATAGAGGCACACCTTGCTCAGCTTTGATGCAGGGGAGAGGAAGGGGCTTGGTCCTGCCTTGACTTGATATGACAAATTTGTTGACTCCCCATGGGTGGTCTTATCCTCTCTGGGGGGGGGCAGGGATTAGCAGTAGAGGGTGACAAAGGGAGAACTGTGATTGGTATGTAAAATACAAAACTTAAAGAAAAATAGATGACAGCCCTACTTGTTCATAAGGCAAATATCAATAGATACAAAAAAATGAGAATAACCCCTTGTATAATATCAGACCACCATGGCTTAAAGTTAGAATTCAACAACAAGAATAATCAGAGAAAGCCTAAAAACTCATGGAAACTAAACATCTCTACATTGACCCACCTCTGGGTCAGAGAAGAAGTTAAGAAAGAAGTCAAAGACTTTCTAGAATTTAATGAAAATAAATCCACAACATATCCAAACTCATGGGACACAATGAAAGCAGTCTTAAGAGGAAAGTTCATAGCACTAGATGCCTATATAAAAAAACCCAGAGAATTCGCATACAAGAGACCTAACAACTCAGCTGAAGACTTTAGAACAATTAGAAGCAAACTCACCTAGAAAGATAGACGACAGGAAATAATCAAACTTAGAGCTGAAATCACTACAATAGAAACAAAGAGAACAATACAAAGAATCAGTGAATCAAAAAGTTGGTTCTTTGAGAAAGTCAACAAGATAGACAAACCCTTGTCCAAACTAACCAAAAGACAGAGAGAAAGTATCCAAATCAACAAAATCAGAAGTGAGAAGGGGGACACCCAGGAAATCCAGAGAATTATCAAGTCATACTTTGAAAAACTATACTCTCCTAAAATAGAAAACCTAAAAGAAATGGACAACTTTCTGGACAAGTACCAATTACCAAAATTAAATGAAGAATAGATTAAAGATCTAAACAGACCTATAACACCAAAGGAAATTGAAGCTGTTACTAAAAGTCTCCCAAATAAAAAAAGCCCAGGACCAGATGGATTTACTGCAGAATTCTACCAGACATTCAAAGAAGAACTAAGACCAATACTCAACAAACTGTTCCATACAGTGGAAACTGAAGGAACACTGCCAAACTCTTTTTATGAGGCCACAATCACCCTGACACCCAAGCCACTCAAAGATGCAACTAAAAAAGAGAATTACAGACCAACTTCCCACATGAGCATCAATGCAAAAATACTCAACAAAATTTTGGCAAACCAATTACAACAACATATTTAAAAAAGTCATCCACCATGATCAAGTAGGCTTCATCCCAAAAATGCAGGGATGGTTCAACATATGAAAAACTATAAATGTCATCCATTATATAAACAAACTGAAGGAAAAAAAACACATAATCATCTGCTTAGATGCTGAAAAGCCTTTGACATAGTCCAACACTCTTTTATGATAAGTATAATAGAGGCAATTTACAAGAAGCTGACAGCCAACATCAAACTAAATGGAGAGAAACTCAAAGCAATCCCACTAAAATCAGGAACCAGACAAGGCTGTCCCCTCTCCCCTTATCTATTCAATATAGTTCTCAAAGTTTTAGCCAAAGCAGTAAGAAAACAAAAGGAGATTAAGGGGATACAACTTGGAAAAGAAGACGTGAAACTATCTCTATTTGCAGCTGATATGATTATATATATAAATAACCCACAAAATTCTACCAGGGAACTTTTACAGCTGATAAACACCTTCAGCAATGTAGCAGGATATAAGATTAATTTAAAAAAATCAGTAGCCCTCCTATACACTAAAGACAAACAGGCTAAAAAAAATAAGGAAAGCATCACCCTTTATAATAACTGCAAATAGCATTAAATATCTTGGTGCAACTATAACCAAAGAAGTTACAGATCTGTTTGACAAAAACTTTAAATTACTGAAGAAAAAAATTGAAGAGGATATCAGAAAATGGAAAGATCTCCCATACTCTTGGATAGGTAGGTTAAACATAGTGAAAATGGCAATCTTACCAAAAGCAATCTACAGATTCAATGCAATTGCCATCAAAACCCCAATACAATTTTTTTACAGACTTTCAAAGAACAATACTCGATTTTATTTGGAATATTAGGAAAGCCAGGATTGCCAAAACAATTTTGCTCAACAAAAGAATCTCAGAAGGCATCACCATCCCCGATTTCAAATTATACTATAGAGCAACATTAATAAAAACAGCCTGGTAGTGGCATAAAAACAAACTTGTGGATCAATGGAATTGAATTGAAGACCCACGCACCTATGAACACCTGATTTTTGACAAAGAGGTCAAAAATATTCAATGGAAAAAGATAGCATCTTCAACAAATTGTATTGGCATAACTGGATAGCAGTATGTAGAAAAATGCAAATAGATCCAAACCTATCACCGTGCACAAAACTAAAATCCAAGTGGATCAAACACCTCAACATAAACCAGCCACACTGAACTTGATAGAAAAGAAAGTGAGAAATACCCTTCAATGCATTAGCACAGGTGACCACTTCCTAAATATAACACCAGTGACACAGACACTAAGAACAACAATCAATAAGTGGGATCTCCTGAAACTGAGAAGCTTCTGCAAAGCCAAGGACACAGTCAATAAAACAAAATGACAGCCTACAGAATGGGAAAAGATTTTCACCAATCCTACAAGTGATAGAGGACTGATCTCTAAGATATATAAAGAACTCAAGAATCTAGAGCCCAAAAGCTTGAATAACCCAATCAAAAAATGGGGTTCAAATCTAAAAAGGGAATTCTCAGCAGAAGAATTACGAATGACTGAAAGGCACCTGAAAAAGTACCCATCATCTTTAGCCATCAGAGAAATGCAAATCAAAAGAACTTTGAGATACCACCTGACACATGTCACCTTGGCTAAGATAAAAGACACAGAGGACAGCTTATGCTGGAGAGGATGCGGAGCAAGGGGAGCACTCCTCCATTGTTGGTGAGAGTGTAAGCTTGTTCAGTCACTTTGGAATGCAGCATAGCAATCTGTCAGAAAACTGGGATTCATTCTCTCCAAGGAGTCAGCAATATCACTCTTAGGCATATACCCTAAAGGTGCACATTCACACCCCAAAAGCATTAGCTCAACTATGTTCATAGCAGCATTATTCATAATAGCAAGAACCTGGAAAAAACCTAGATGTCCCTCAACTGAGGAATGGATTTACAAACTGTGGTACATCTACACAATGGAGTACTACTCAGCAGTAAGAAAAAAAAATGATATCCTAAAATTTGCAGGCAAATGGATGGACTTGGAGAATATCCTCCTGATCAAGGTATCACTATCCCAGAAAGATAAGCAAGGGATGTACTCACTCATTAATGGACTTTAAGCAAAAACATTCTTATTTCATTGAAAGATGATGGGTGAATAAAGTAATTTAAAATACACACACACACACACACACACACACACACACACACACACAAACCTGGTTTGACTGTAGAAGGGTTGCTTAGCAGAAATTTGTGGTGGCCATAGTGCATCCATGGGCATTAGCTGTGACCTACTGTGCTTTCTTCATCAGTAACTGAGTCTAACCTGGCTTGAGATGCTTTAGATTTTATCTTTTATGTTTCTTGTATGTAGAGAAAAGAAAAGTTTTATTACTGCATGGGTTTTTTTAAGCTATTCTGAATGTTTTGCTTTGTTTTTTTTTATACAGTTTGATACTGATTTTCAAAAAACAATAAAAAAATCTCTCTTTTTTTCATGTGTGTGTGGAGACCACAAGGGAGGAGCCGACCTGAGAAGATTAGGAAGTAAGGGCAATTGGGGTACATATGAGAAATTCTCAAATAATCAATAAAACTATTTGTTATAAAAAGAAATTTAAGGTGGAGAGTGGCCAAAGAAGACAGCCAGCATTGACCTCTAAATTCCACATGTGAGAAAGAGAGAGAGAGAGAGAGAGAGAGAGAGAGAGAGAGAGAGAGAGAGAGAAGGATGGAGGAAGGAAACAGCAAAATGCCCCTTCTTGGAGGACAGAAAGAAAAAAATGAAAGGAAAATAAATAGCATAAGAATAGATACTCTTGTGTCTCAAAACAGAAGGACCTGCACCTCCATGCACCATAGTTCAGTGGTTAAAAACAAAGACCAAAGCAAAACATCTTTTACACACCTCTACTCCAAGAACTGCCAAGGTAGAGGCAGGAGGATTTCTGTCACTTCCAGGCCAGCCAAGGCTATAACAGGGCGTCACTGCCTCAAAAGACAAAACAAAACAACAAAACTACCACTAGAGAACCAAGCCACACCTACTCTAACAAAGCCACGCCCCCTAACAGTGCCACCCCCCATGAGCCTATGAGGGCCACCTTGCGAGCATGATGACTTTATAACCCACGTTAAAAAAAAATTAAAGGCCAGGAAAGGTAGTATGTGTTTGTGCTGGTAGAGATGGATGCTTGAGTCTCATGGTCTAGCCAGCTTATTCTCCTTGGTGAGTTCAAGACTAATGAGAGAGTTAAAAAAAAAGAAAAGAAAAGAAAAGATGGACACTCTCCTGCGGAATGACAGCCAAAGTTGTCATATAACCTTCACACACATGTGAATATTCACACGTGCATTTATACCCACATCCACACAAGTACGCACACACACACAGGCACACACACACACACACAAAGCAGCAAGAGAAAAATGATTCCCCACATCTAGAAAGTACATTAATGTCAATCCTGCCTTTTCAAATAAGATAATGGACACCAAAAGAGCGTATTAAAAAGCACTGGTTAAAAAACAGAAAACCTGCCAAAAGAAGAATTCTATAGTAATCAAAAATATCCCTCAAATAAAAGCTAAATAAAGACAGTTCTAGAATAAAATATAAGTCAGTGGATAAAAGGGCTAACAACAGTGATGTCTAGGGGACTTGTCTTACAAGATGATGTAAAAAGTCCTTTGGACAGAAAGGAATTGTAACCAGATGGTAATCAGAATCTACAGGAAGAAATGAAAACTGCCATAAATGATAAATATACGACTTAAAATCAAAGGCTCTCTCTTTCTCCCATTTCTGTTTTGTTCCCTTTACTTTTGCAGAAGATGTAAAAATAATATTACCTTGATGTAGTTATATTTATTCTATGTTACTATATGCATGCATTAGCACAAATAAGAAAGGGGGCTTGGCAAGGACAATGGGTTTGTATTTTTCCAGAATTCAGGGCATACTGGTTAGAATTTCCCAGGGACAAATTACCACATATATTATAACCATAATTAAGCCAATAAAAAAATAAAGAATCTATAGGAGTCAAAATGATACAAAAATATTTATTTGGGACACGACAAAATAAGGAAATAGAGAGATAAAAAAAGAAAAAGACAAATATACATATCAAGTACAAAATGGCAAATATAACTCTAACCTGCCAGTAATAACATTGACATTCTGGGTCTCACACATCACCTCAGTCAGAAGGACCATGGCAGACTGGACCAAAACGTGCAAGCCACCTTTATGCTGCCTACCAAGGACCCATATGAGATGGTTCAAAAGTAAAGACTAGAAAGGACATGCCAAGTACGTATATAAAAGAGCAGCTATATTTCTAGTGTGAAAACAGATGTTTAATAGTATAAAGAAATATAGCAATAATTATCATTTTATGCCCTATTTTTAAAATGCTTAGCAGTAAGATTTATGCAGCACTACCAGTCAGCTGATGTGAGTCACATCTATTGAACATTCCATCAAAAATAGAATTCCCACGCTTCCTAGGCACATATGGAACATTTTCCAAGATAGACAGTATATTAGACCATAAAACAAATCTCAATAAACCCAAACAGATTGAAATAATATAAACTATGTTCTCCAAACACAATAAAATTAAGTTAGAATTCAACAATGGAAGGGAATTTTAGAATTGAGTAAATATTAGGAAATTTTAAAAATATTTGTAAATGGCAAATTGGTTAATGATGAAACCTCAAGGTAGTTAGAAAAATATCTTCAGCTTACTAGAAATGAAAACATGCTAATATCTATGGAATGCAGCTAAAAGTGTCCTGAGAAGAAAATGTATACCTGCATCAGAGATGAAATCTGAAGTGAATACAATGTCCATCAAGACTTTTCTTGTGATATCAGTAATATAAAATGTGACCTTCAGAAACTAGACAAATGAAAGGAGAAAAAAGAGTAAATAATAAAAACTAACAAACACACACGTCTGGGTTCTCTGCACCCATATTAGGTGACTCCATGGTTGGCTACCTGCAATTTCAGCTGCAGCGAATGTGACATCTCTCAATTCTACAGGTACCTGTACTCATAAGCACATACACCCACACAGAGATACACACACATAATTAAAATAAAATATTCTTTAAAGAGTTGATTCTTCGAATCTCATTATGACATAAATGAAAAAGAATGTTTGCCCTCTGTGTCAGGAAATATAAAATGATTTCATTGTTAATTTTAACAAATCAAAGGTTAGAAAAACATGATCAAAATGGCTCAAAAAGAAATTCAGAATAAAACATACAACATATACAATAAAAAAAACCCTCTAATTAGCAACAAAGTCATCATACAAAGAAAAATCTCAAGTCTTTAAGACTTCATTGGTGAGTTTTATTATATATTTTTAAAAAAACATATCATCACAAAATATATGAAGAGGAAATTCTTTTCTTTCTTTTCTTTTTCTCTTTTGTGATCTGGGCCCACAGTATAGGATGCTGGTTTTAAAATTACTTCATAGCTCAGGCTGGTCTTGAAATCCTACCTCAGCTCCCTGAGTATTTGCACAGACTCTAATGGCCCTAATATATCCAAGAGCTCCAATTGCACCAAGAGCATCCATTGGACCAAAAACATCTCCCTGAGACACAGGCAATGCTTGCACTGATTGGAGGTAGAGATGGGTAGATACCAGTACAAAAATACATTTAGCAACATGAAGAACAATATGTCATCACTAGAAGCTAGTAGGTCAACAACAGCAAGACCTGAACATCCCAATATAGAAGAAGTAAGGAAAAAAACCTTTAAAATATCTTTATAAAGATGATAGAGACCTTTAAAGATGAAATTGAAGAAGAACCCAGTGACTCTACAACAACAAGACCTGAACACTCCAATATAGAAAAAGCAGAGGAAATGACTATTAAAATATCTTTACAAGGATGATAGAAGCCTTTAAAGAAAAAATTAAAGAAGAAATAAAAAAAAAACTCTCTTAAGGAAATAGAAGGAAAAAAAACAGAAAAAAACTAAAAGAAATAAATAGATACCCTAGAGAAAGCCAAGAAAAAGCAATCAAACAGGGGAAGGGAACAATTCAAGTCTTTCAAACTGAAATAGAAGCAATAAAGAAAACAGAAACGTGGGGGATGCTGAAAATGAAATGCCTGTGTAAATCAACAGGTACTGCAGATGCAAGAATAACTAGCATAATGCAAGAGATGGAAGGGAAAATCTCTGGTGTGGAAGATAGAGTAGAGGAAATAGATTTGTCAGTCAAAAAAAAAACCCCACTAAAGTTTAAATAATTATAACACAAGATGTCCAGAAAATCTGAGACACCATGAAAAGATCAAACCTAAGAAAAATAGGAATAGAAGAAGGAGAAAAATACCAGCTCAAAGGCACAGAAAATACAGTCAACAAATCATAGAAGAAAACCTAAAAAAGAAATGACTATGAAGATACAAGAAGCTAACTGAATACTAAATAGGCTAGACACCTCCCAAAATGTGTGATCACCACATAATAATCAAAATACTAAACATACAGAATAAAGAAAGAATATTAAGAGATAAAAAAGAAAAAGGCCAAGTAACTTATAAAGGCAGACCCATCAGAATGACACCCTACTTCTCAATGGAGATCATGAAAGCTAAAAGGTCCTGGACAGATGTTATAAAGACACTAAGAGACCAACGATGTCAGCCCAGACTATTATATCCAGCCAAACTGTCAATCACCATAGATGAAGTAAACAAGATATTCCATGACAAAACTAGATTTAAACAATATCTATTCACAAATCCAGCCCTACAGAAAACACTAGAAGGAAAACTCTAACCCAAGGACGCTAGATATATCCACCAAGCCACAAGCAATAGATAATCCCACATAAGAAAAACCCCAAAGAAGAAACACACACACACACACACACACACACACTACCACCAAAAATAACAGGAAGTAACAATCATTGGTTATTTATATCCCTTAATATCAATGACTCATTTCACCTATAAAAAGATACAGGCTAACATGATAGATATGAAAACAGGATATATCCTTCTACAGCATACAAGAAACACACCTGAACTTCAAAGACAGGCACTGCCTCAGGGTAAAGGGGTAAGAAAAGACTCTCCAATCAAATAAAATAAGCTGGTATAGCTATCCTAATACCTAACAAAATAGACTTCAAACTAAAATCAATCCAAAGAGATCAGAAAGGACATTATTTATTCATCTCAGGAAAAATCCATCAAGATGAAGTTTTAATCCTGAACATTCATGCCCCCAATACAAGGGTATCCACATACGTAAAAGAAACATTAAAAACTTAAACCTCATATCAAACCCCATATGTTAATAGTGGGAGACTTCAATACCCTGCTCTCACCAATGGATAGAACTACCAAATGGAAACTTCACAGAGAAATAAGGGAGATAACATATAATATGACTCAAATGAACTTAACAGATATATATTATAGAACATTCCACCCAAACACTGAAGAATATAGTTTTTTTTTTCAGCATCCCATGGAACTTTCTCTAAAATTTACCACATACTCTCTCAGAAAGCAAGTAGAAATAGATACAAAAAAAATGGGACTAACCCTTGTATTCTATCAGACCACCATGGACTAAAGTTAGAGTTCAACAACAACACAAACCACACAAACTCGTGGAAACTGAACATCTCCCATTTGAATCACCTCTGGGTCAAAGAAGTAAAGAAAGAAATTAAAGACTTCCTAGAATTCAATGAAAATGAATCCACAACATACTCAACCTATGGGACACAATGAAAAGAGGAAAGTTCAGAACACTAGGAGCCTGCACAAAAAAAATTGGAGAATTCTCACACAGAGACTGAACAGCACAGCTTTAAACTCTAGAACAAATAGAAGCAAACTCACCCAGAAGAAGTAGACAGCAGAAAATAATCAAACTCAGAGCTGAAATCAATAAAATTGAAGTAAAGAGAACAATACCAAGAATCAATGAAACAAAGAGTTGGTTCTTTGAGAAAGTCAGCAAGATAGACAAACCCTTATTCAAAATAACCAACAAGTAGAGAGAGACTATCCAAATTAACAAAATCAGAAATGAAAATGGAGACATCACAACAGACACTAAGGAAATTCAGAGAATCATTAGGTCATACATCAAAAACCTCTACTCCACAAAATTGAAAAACCTAAAAGAAATGGACAGCTTTCTGGAAGGATATCACTTACAAAAAGACCTATAACCCTTAAGAAAATAGAAACAGTCATTAAAAGTCTGCCAACCAAAAAAATAAAAGGCCAGGGCCTGATAGTTTCAACTCAAACTTCTACCAGAATTTTAAACAAAAACTAATACCAATACTCTCAGATTGTCCCGCACAATAGAAACAGACAGAACACTGCCAAACTCTTTTTATGAGGCTGGAGTCATCCTGATACTCAAACTACACAAAGATGCAACAAAGAAAGAGAATTAGAGACTAATCTCCCTCATAAATATTGATGTGAAAATACTCAATAAAATATCAGCAAACTGATTTTAGGAACATATTTAAAAAAAATCATCCCCTCTTAGCCCATGGCCAAACCCCAACCTCTGGCCATCTTGTCAGTTACTGAATTGGTTTGCCAACTACTGATAGGTCCTATTTAAACAGGAAAGCAGTGAGTGTTGGGGCAAAGGTGGTCTGTCTTGGGCATTTATTTGAGGAAATGAATGAATGGATAAGTGGATTATATTGGGAAATGGTGACACATTAAATATGGAGTGATAATTTCCAAGGATCACAAACAGGTTTACTGTGTCTTGCTAAATACAAAGATTTTGGCTATAAGTCAGATGAGTTCCTGAAATAGTGGAAGATAGGTCTGATAAAAGACATGAATCCACAAGCATGGGGTCCTGTGGGGTGGTATGTCACTCCACAAGCATGGGGTCCTGTGGGGTGGGATGTCACTCCACAAGCATGGGGTCCTGTGGGGTGGGATGTCACTCC